>JAPMOQ010020905.1:1917885-1964375 GCA_026543055.1 Argiope trifasciata
TTTTATTACTCTCTTAGTCACAAGTGAAAAGGTTGAATTGATATAATTCATATGTCTAGAACATTGCTCGACAACCTATTGAAATGGAACAGCAAAAGCAAGAATTTACAAAATTTTCCAGTCTTTAAAGTCCCAATAAAAAGTTTCGATTTAATAGTATTTGCTTAAATATATTTGATTTTTTATTTCAAATAAGTGCTTTTAAATACGGAATAATATTTATTCATATAAAAACACAAATATAGGTAGTTATACCAATAGAGCATTGGCTTTTCATGTCTTTAAAAATTTTATTGAATCTGGCTTATAGCTTGTTGTTTTAGGTTTCAAGCACGACTCTAAATTTTTATTTATTAGTTAATTTATAAACTTACTTTTTATTATATTCAGGCAAGAGAACCCTTACTCACACAAATATGTCGATCTGAAGATTGTCAGCAAAACAAATGTCAACTTCTTCACCTCACTATAACACTATGGAAGACTATTCTATATGAATATGAGGTCCTCAACTAGCTCTTTTAGAGATGTCCACTTGTGAAATCTATGTACATAGATTTCCGGACCTACACTCTTTCAACTTTCTCTTGATTTTTGTGAACTTGCCACTCCACAAATCTTTGGTTTTCAAATCTAACAGTGGTTGTTTGAGTGAAACAGAAACGGACTCTCATCTTTAAGAACGAAACAATGGTTTAACTTTATCTCATTACGGTCATGTTATACGCTGCGATTTGTAATTAACGGTTATATTAGTAGAAGCTGTTGAAAGATTAGGTACTTAAAAAAATTGTTTTTTTTAAGGATTTTGATAATAAATTATAAATATTTCATATAGAACTGAAGAATCGCAGTTTTACCTCAAAAAAGCATCAGGTTGTGGACCGCTGGTCTAGAGCATTTTAATATAAAATTATGTGACAGAGAATTTTTCAAAAAGCGAGAACAGTGGAATCTCGTTAAATAAATATCATTTGTTCTGAATCTCACAATGTTTGTTCAGTTAAACAATTTTTTTCCATATGAATGGTGTTGTTGTTCCTAATGGAACTTGTCGTAGACAAGCTTGATGACAAAGGCAGCGAATTTGCCTCATGCCTTCTTATTGGATGGACTTCGTTCATACATTTCCTTCACAGGTCGCAATTTAAACCTTAATCAGATACGATCCCCTCTGAACTAGTACCCCAAGTGGTATTACTCTCGACATGAAGGACTTCGTGACCACGACAGATTTATACGTGCGCTAGTCACACGCACGTGAAGAGTCTTCCGCCGGCAGGCTTCAAATTCACAACCCAAGGGATACAAATTCAAGGCTCTATCAACCAGGCTATCCTGGCCTATATGAATGATGTAAAATAGAGTACTGGCTCTATTTCAAAAAACAAAATATTGAAACAAATTTATAATAGTGTAATTTATCAATTATGATTCATGATTTTTGTAAGATAATTTATTATTACAACAGGCATTCGTTTTCATCCATACTTTGAAATTCATCGAAAATGAAACTCGGCATTATTGTTAAGTGAGTTTGCAACATAAATAGTTACTACTTTAACAGATGGGAGGGCTCTTCTCAGCAAATGCGGCATCAGCGTTTCATGCTTCTTACGCTTCCTTATTTCACTTGATAAGTGATCATATGTTGAGGCACTTTTCATTTCCTCTCCTGATGTATCTCCACAACTGCTTGCCGTGACACATAATCCTGGCGCTCCTTTATTTGTGGTTGCTGGTTACTGAAACACAGGATGATTACAATTAAAGTTTTCTTCAAAATGATCGTAAAAGAATCAAATTTGGTAATGGTTTAAAGAAGGTCATGGGAAATTCTTCTCACCAAGAAAAAAAAGGTTTAAAAATTCACCACAAAGAAAGTATGTAAATGGAGCAGTATGCAATATTGTCAAGTAAAATAGGACAAAATGTGATTAATCATTTCTGAAACATGCTACAAACCGCATTCAATGTGGCGTCCATCATTTTTTGAAAACAAGTGTAATCACATTATTGCATCTATCATCAGTAATTCCTAGTATACGCACATGTTGGTGTACCGCATCTTTCAGTTCTACTAAATTGTTCACATTGTCACCATAAACAGTGCTTTTTAAATTACACACATTGAACATTCTTTGTAACACTTTTCAGAAATGATTAAACACTTTTAAGACCGATGTCTTCTTGTCGTATTTTTCTTAACAATATAGCATACGTTGCCTTTTTTCCCCTGTTGGTGAGTTTTAAAACTTTTTTGGCTGAAAAAAAAGTCCAGTGGCCTCCTTTGAGTTATTGCCAGGTTCGATAGCATTTGTTCCAGTAATTTTCCTTTTATGACCATTTCAAAGTGGAACTTAAACTATAACCACCTCGTACTTCTTTCTCATATAGAAATGTGAAATCATGACAGTAACCGTAGTGTTCTCATTTTTTTCTATGCTTCAATTAAGTTTCATAGTTTACAATTTTAACTTAAATTTGAAACAATAACATTTAAAAATCAAACATTAAATATTGATAATCTACTTCATGCAGAAGAAGTCTGCATGAACTGGATTATCAATAATATCCACGCTCCTCATTTTGCGAAACATCGCTAGTTAAAGTTATTTTTTACATTGTATTTTGTTCTTTATACGCATTGCTTACCATGGGAGAAGTTATAACTTTTCTTACTCTACAAGAATTTAAACATAATAATATTTGTTTTATTGTGTAATCTTTATAACTATTAGGGTTTCTTTTGTTTTTCTAGATCATAAGGTAGCGCTTTTCCCAGAAGAATGTGGTGTCCAGCATTTTAAACCACAGACTATTTTTGACGGTGACCGCATGGTAGGTGGAGAAGCGGCTGTTCCAAACAGCTGGCCTTGGCAAGTCTCCCTGCAGCTTAAGTTCAGCGAGCCTAATGGTCATTTCTGTGGAGGAACACTCATTAACGCTCAATGGGTACTTACTGCCTCACATTGCATTGTAGGGTAAGAAAATTTTCCATAAAATAATACACCATTAAAAAAAACTTAATCCAAACTTTCATCAAGCTAGGATATTATATCCAGTGCCTTTACATTCCTTTTGTCAGATTTTTTCAAGGATTATGCTACTTCACATTCCATTCTTATAGCGTAAGGCGTCGCTTATAAAATATCTACGAGAATCCATTGATAAAGAATATTACAAAAAGCATTAAAACTAAACAAATTATTCGGAATGAAATATTTTCATCTTTGTAAAAATGCAGATAGAGGCAGTTATTTCACAGTAACTGTTTTACTGCTAAAATTGCTTTATTATTGTAAAAATTTATTGCACTTCACATAAGTTATAAACTATAGGTTATATTCTATAATTAGAATGTCAAATATTGTTGAAAATTGACCATGAAACATTATGCTTTTCTTAAGAATTCTCCTGGATATAAAATTCACTGCTGAAGTTCCTGAAGAACTTCCAGTGAGTAGTTAAATAATAATACCTTTCTCTTACAAGTTATAATGAGCCTTATTAAAACAAAATGTGAGATAAAACTTGGACAGTTTTAATATTCCTACTATAATCCTGAATTGGTTACTTTTGATTATTTTCTTTTACAAGAATTAATGGTTTACATCAGACTATAACACTAAGAGGCTAATTTAGTAGGAACAAGTTATCTCCTAATATGTATTAAAGAAGGAGTTTTATAAATCTTACAATTGATTTGGTGATGTCTTCAAGCCAGCATTTTGAATTTCAATTAATTGAAATTGTATTTCAAATTTAAATTTTATGTACACTATATATTTCATTACCAAAATTCTAGTATTTATTCCTGATCAATATATGTAAAAATCAAACTCTTAGTTAATTTATTCTGCTTTGAAAGTGAGAAAAGCATATTACATATCAGCTCAAGAGTGCAAAACATTTATCCAAATAAAGTTTGATTCAAAACTTTCTGTAAATAAATGTAGCAGTTTTCAGACCAGTTGAAAAAAATTATATATCATTAATTTGGAGCTCCGATTTTATAATTTTAGAGTCACATATCTATCAGTATCTGCTTGCTTGAAAACTCCGAGATATTTTTATTTTGATTCCAACTGTAGTATTAATGGAATGGCAGTGATTACACTTTATCAAGCATGATAATTTACTGCTGTTACATCTTTGCAAGGCCCACGTTCACAATTTATTTGTTCATAGACCTTTTTAAGGAATACATTTTCAGTATCTTTCCTTAGAATTTTGTATAGCCTGCACTTTATTCATTGTCATGAGCTGTCTTTCAATCAGGGAGAAAATGTCATTTGTCAGAATGTACTTGTGTGACTTATTGTTGCTAAATTATTCTCCTTGGAGAATATAAGTGATTCTTTTGTACTGACTTGACAGATAAAATTGACAGATTATACATGAGTCCGTACATGTAGTGACGCGACAACTTGGAGGCATTTATGTTTGTTCCCAAGGAGGGGAACAACTTGGAGGCTGAAAAGCTCCAACTCCCAATACGGTTGTTAAATTTTCTTTCCCATTTCGAAGGATGTCAACTAGTTGATTTAATATAATCAAAACCCTAACTAAATGAGGGAGCAGTTACTCACAATCCAGGTGCTTTTTAGAACCACAATAAAAAGAACATGACCAAAGTAAACTAATTCTGCCGGTGTCTTGGTCTAAAGGTAGCGTATTTTCTCTGAGAACTTGAAATCCCGGTTCCGTAATGGTTATTTTCTACATCTTGTTCTATCTGTGGTTTGTGTGAAAGAACCTTCCGATGAAAAGGTACTGTGCAAGCGAGTGTGTGGGTGTCATCTTTAAATGAGATAAAATCATACTTCTAATCTCGGATCACTTAGGGGTCCTTAGTCTCAGAAAATACCACGCCGGTGTTCTGGCATAGGGGTAGCGCTTCTTCCCTTTGATCTGGGAGTCCTGGGCTCGCTTCCCAGTTTGCTTCCTCTGTTCTGTCTGTGAGATGTGTAAATGTGCCCTCATGTATAAAGAGGCTGTGCAAGCGAATGAATGGTGCATACGTGAGTGGCTAAGTCTTACTCTTGGCCCTAGTTGGTGACACTAAAATAAGTGGTGGACCCTATCTGCTTAAATCGCTGTTTTCGTAACAGCGGACTTATCCAATGGCATATGCTATAAGAAACAGTAATAGCAACAAACACGACAGAAGCTACTGCACTCCTCTTTCCCCGATTAGTACTTGGTTTGAATATCCCCCTTTCAATCCAAGGGGGATAAGCACCAACAACAACAAAATAATTCTGGAACAAACATAATCTTTCTTGACCTAACTATAAATGCTAAATAAATCAACTACTTTTACTTTTCTGAAATACTAATTTCAAAATCTTGGGCATGACAATTGTGCCTGATTATCAATAAAATCGAAATCTCGATTAGCAAGATTAAATTGAATTTTATTATGTGAGAAATTTATTAATTATATAACTTCAATGCCGCCTATACAATCACTTGTGCGAAAAAGCATAACACTTTTTATTATTGTATATTGAGAATTCTAATCTTCAAGTACAATATGTAACTTAAATAAAATCTGACTGATATTTTAACACTCTGAATTTCTTTTTGAATTTTTTAAGGGGATATATTCCTGGAACTATTAAAGTCGTTTTGGGATCCCACGGCAAGTTTAGAAAAACTCCATATGAGCAGATTCGAACTAGTGCGAAAGTGATAGCATATCCAAATCTAGAAGGAGAAGACGTAAGAAAGATGTTTATTCCTTATACTTACGAAAAATTCTTCAAATATCTATAATTTTTGAATGTTTATTTAATAAAAATAAAGTAAAAGGCAAAGTTCAATCACTATATTTCTGTAAATTTAAATTTAATTTCTGAAAAGATTATTTACTTTAGGATTTATATAGATTATAAAAATATCAATTTGCATTCGTATCTAAAAAAATTATTAATATGCACAGGACGTTAATAATGTCACGTTTCAAGAAATACGTGCAATGCAATGCAAAAACTCAATCTAAGATATCTAAAATAATGCAAACTTAGACACAAAATTATAGATACTGCATCGTTTATAGGAGAACGAGAAAAACTGTTTACTGTATATAAATTTGATTAACCATGATTTAATTGGATTCTAACACATAAAAAATGACCTTTTAAAAATAAAATTTAACTATCGTTTAATCGATAAAGTAAATTACCTTTTTATAATGTATTTGTAACGCTATTATTATGAGTTGATTATAAGATATTTCATTAAATTCTTGAGAGTTACTTTTTACTCTAACATATTAATAAGTGCATACTTTTTAAATTAATTTCATAACTAATTTCTAACACATTTTTATAGTTCTATGTGCTTTGTTATGCACTAACTCAATAGCAATTGGGAAGAGGGAGTCATTGAGGTGAATGGCTCCCGCAACATTGGAATAATCAGTTATGAATATTTTTTAAAGAGTTGAAATTTTCTGTAAAGCAAAACTAAAATATTTATAATAATTAAGTATACATATTAATGACAAAAAACGCTTTATAAAGCATTAAAAATATTTCAGTCTTCAACACACGGAAAAATCTCAATAACCGGATCAATACAATAGCAACACTAGCAGGAAATATGGTTGAGTCTTAAGGACCGTTTCTAGCCACCGTAAAATCTTGGGAAGTACGTTCCGCCATGGATGGGTAGTGCCAAATATTCATCTTTTTCTATACCCACCAGTACTGAAGGTACAAGGACAAGATGACTGGCGAGAACCAGTCACCTTGCAAGAAACTTCAAGGTACAAGATACCCCCGGGTTAATCTCTTCAGTTAAAGAAAAAGGAAAGCGTCAAGAACATTAATTAAATTCTTTCTTTTAAACCCTAAATTTGCCGATTCCAGAAAGTTTAATATAGGTTTAATATAAATGTGAATTAAGAATAACTTCACAAACAGTCAAATTAATGATAGAATAATTTCTTATCTACTGCTTTCCTGATTTCTTTTCCAGGTCCGAAGAATGTCTTTTACCCATGACATCAGTCTTATTAAGCTAAACGCACCGGTGACGTTCAACGAAGGGGTTCAACCAGCGTGCTTGGCTCAACTGGGATGGGTTGCCCAACCAGGCTGGCACTGCTACGTAACAGGATGGGGAGAAAGTAGAGGTAAAAATCCCTTTAGGGAAAATTCATTTTCTTTCTCTCGGGAGTCTAATAAAAGTGTCATCCGCTTTTCCTTCCTCGGATAAAACAACGAACCTTGGAAACGCTAGTGTTCAGATTTTTATTTCAAGAGTCTAACATGGGACAGCGAGATTGAATCTTTGTAGAATAAAAAACGATTCTCGCATGTTAATTACTTGGCATTAATGAATAACAGTAGTGCAACATCGATCTTTAATATGAATCTAATATACGAGATTTGGCATTTAATTGCTAATATGTGCTTAGTTCACAATTATCAGAAAAGGAAAATTTATGTTGAATGCCAGTTTTCCAATCGAAAATGACATAGAACTACAATTACAATCAAAAAGTCACATACCAAATGTCGTTAATTCAAATCATTGCGATTACGAATTATTGTGCTTCCAAACGAAAATAAAAACAGACAACAGTCTTCGTAGTAACAGTCACAGTAATCTTAACAGTCACAATAAAAACAGGCTTCGAAGAATTGTTTCAAAATTTGATAAGAATATATGTATTAAATGTGAAAACTGTGAATCACATTTTATCCAGCTAGCCTTTTACGTTTCTTAATTATCGTGTTCATTAGTGCTTGGACAAACGGATAGACACACTTCTAGATGGATTTTGTTTAAATTCGATAGATATCTACATTTTCCTGGTACTAAATTCTATTCATCTAGGTCAAAACATTTTTTGATCCTCGTATTCATAAATGAACATAATTTTAAAAACGTGTTCTTCGATGTCAAGGGATTTATAAAGAGGGAGGGTCGTAAAAATATGGAGTATACTTTTTTTATAAATTATAATATTTTTGTCACATGCAAGAAAGGGAGAATTTGTTATGGAATTCATGATTTTTTTTCTGAAAAATCATGAAATATAAATAATTATTTAAAAAATTCAATAAACGAGAAAAGTATTGATTTTATAGCAATGACAGAATTTTCTCCTCAATGTGATACATTTTGTGTTAAGCTTCGTTGGATAGCAAAAAGAATCGATAACACATTTTAGCACTTTTTCTTAGACCAAATTTAATGGGTACCTAAGATTCTGGAGTAAAAAATAAGTTGTTCTAGCTTGCTTCATTTTGAATTAGCGTTTATTATATTTATGTTTCAACTGAACTAGAAGTTTTGGGAAGATCCCTCTTGTTGATAGTGATAAAAGTTTAAAAGTTAATTATTATTTTCATTATTATGTTGTATTATACCAATTCTTTCCTAAAAAAATCTTTCACATTGTTGATTTATAGTGAATTTGTATGAATATCATTAAATTTGCTGTTATCAAAGTTGTTTCTTGAAGCTTCGGTAAGACAACATTAGAGTCCAGTTTCTCTCCCAGCATAACAGAATCTTTTTAACTACCTAAAAACTCGTCAAGAGTCCATTGCCTTGTACGGCTAGAAGGAAAGTTAATAAGCGGCTTTTAGTGTTGGTAGGATAAAGGAAAAAAAAGATTATTTAAGGCATCCCCTGATAAATCAGTTTTGGTGATCGGATATTAATCTTTATTATAGTTGAATATTTGATTATATGTCTTTTCACTTTTGTTTCGTTTTACTTAGTTAGTACATATAGCAGTAATTAATCATATCTTCTAAATCCATGGAATTATATTTCAATCAAAGAATGGATTTATAGAGTATTATAAATGCAAAATGTAACTGCATTTACAAATGAAATATGAAATTCACATGTGTCTTCTTTGTTAATGCTAATAGGTTCTGGATTTGATGATGTTTTGAAGCAAATGGAGCAAGTTGTTCAATCTAGTCAGAATTGCAGTTTCGATCAACAAACCCAGATTTGCGTCGAAAAGCCAAAGAACTCTCCATGTCATGTAAGAGACATAAATAAATTATATTCTATTCAAAATATTTTATTTAAAAATGCAGAATTTTAATAGTGACTTTTTTCCTTTGTAATTTTGAAAATATATTCAATCATAATGTTTTGAAAATACGTAATATCACATATTATACATTAACATAAACGTTTTATTTTGTTATATTGCAATCTTATATGATTTCATTGCTAAGTTTAAAATCTGCGGCATCCTTCAAAGTACGGGGATAACAAATATAGAACAGAATTGAAGAAATAATTTTAATAGATACTTAACATTATTGTATTTCCACTCCAAATTTCGGAAATTTCTTTTAAATAAGTATTTTCGAATTCAATAAAATTAAGGAAATAGATTTCAAAATCAATAGCTTTTAAACAAAAAAAAAACCCCAGAAAACGACCTATATATGTGTGTGTGTGTGTGCGTCAGTCAACTACCATGCTGGAAGCTTCTCATCTTCAATTACGAGGTGCCTCCCTCATTGGACAGTTCGAGAATTAAGAGCAGAATCCGAATACATTTTGATGAACTTCTTTGAAGTTTGAACTCGGGTCCACTGAGTCCGTTGCCGCGTAACATAACCACTAAACAAAAGTAAACACTCGTGTCCTGAGGTTTTTATCTGGCTTATGAACTTACCTCCACATTACTCCTCTTCTAGTGAGTTTGAGGTGAGACGAAAGATGTTATTGCCCCAAGTGTTTTTGGCTGGCGACGAGCGTTTTTGTCGCGCCAAGCATTATAAAAACTTTTGTAACCGGCAGAAGGCACCACGAAAGTTGCGTTTGTTAGTTCAGAACCAGGACCACCAATGTGCATTATTTTAGGTTCAATCTCACAACGTTGGGATTCATAGCTGCGTAACATAACCCCTAGACAAAAGTGTTCACTCCAGTCTGGCAGTTGTTATATGGCTTATGAACACCACCACAAACTGTATTAGCTCAATACCGTGTTGCACCTCAGGTGATCAACTGTCATGCAACGCATTATATTAACAGTGTTTTGTGAGTCAATCAAACACAATCGACTTCAAATATCAAATCAATTAAAACTGGTGGCAAATACTGAACTGCAGTGATCTAATACTTTTATAGCAAATTATGACATGATTCTCTTTGTTTTGTTTCACTCAATGAACAAACTGGTTGATTATAGGGGAAGGGGTTGACATGCAAGCCATTTAACAAAGAAATATCAGAATTCTACTACGTTGAATAATGCCGGTTGATCAAGGATTCAACTTCATCTTATTATCCCTTATAAATACATATAAATTTTATATTTTTAAAAAATTATCGCATATTATTCTGCATGTTGATATATTTTAGGGTGACAGTGGTGGTCCTCTGCAATGTAAAGTCGGTGATAAGTGGTACGTCTTCGGAGCTGCAAGTTTTGTTACTACAACTAATTTCATGACTGGACTCTGCACTGGACCTGGAGCTATGACAGTCTACGCTAGTGCAGCAGATAAAGCGGATTGGATTAAAGCAATTATTAAAGAAAATTCATAATAAGGCTCTAATATTTGGGATGGAATGATAATGAAAACTGTTCCAAAATAAGTCACGGAAAAATAATAAAAAGTTTTTTAAAAACTTGAAAAGAATATTTACTTTAAATTTAAATTTATTTTATTGTAATAAGACATCAAATTATTTCCACTTTTAATATTAATAAATTAGAGGGTCTCAAATTTTAAAAAAATCAATTTGTTTTCACACAGAAACTTAATTCACGAGTTTTATGATGTGCAAAAATGAAAACGGATTTTTTAAAAATTATTATTATTTAACAAATAAATATTGCTTTCAAAACTGGTTTATTCTAAGGTTTTGGTGTTAATAAAAACAAAATTTCTACTGACATCAACAAAACTCTCTATTAACATTAAATTCCGAATGTTCGAAATTTTTTTTATGGTTTTATAACTTAAGTGTTTTTCAGCCGTAATTGTAGAACATACAAAATGATATAACTAAGTTTTGAACGAAACTATTTTAAAATTCATTTATATAACTTAAATTATCGTATTGTCATTTTTTGATATTTCAACAATTTTTTTAAATATTTCTTTGATTTTCGAAAAATATCCTATCTGAATCACATCAAATTTGCATATTTGTGATGTGTGTGTGTGTTGTTATGAATTCGGGTTTTATTCGATTTGTTAGTCGATAAAGAAACATTTCTTTCAAAGTCTAAAATATTTATTTCCAAAATTCCAGCAAATTCAAAGCTTTACATGACCCAAATATTACAATTACGCATTTGATTACAGCGTAATATATTAGAAACTAATAGAAAACTTCAAAAAGTCTCAGATAATCAAACACAAGGAAAAAATACTCTCAGTGAACTCGTCTCTCACCATCATGACGTAAGCATCATTCCCTTGATTTCTAGAAAAATCCTATAACACCCGAAATATTAGTGAAAGAGTTTCAATTCTCAAAATTTTGAAATCTTTTGGAATGTCGCCAAGATTGTCAAAATTCACGTCACATCGTCTGTAATGGAGACAAATTGGTGACAACCTGAAAACGGAGAAACCAATTCTTCACTAGCAGGCACTAATGCATAAAATCTGATTCGACTGAAGCATTTACTCAGAAATATACAAAATATTTACAAATTTGTAACTATATATTTATATATATATATTGGGATGTTTAATATGTTCTCGCAGTTTTTTTGTGATAATTAAGGCTTTATTTTAAGAAATCAATAAAAAACATGTTACTGAAAATATTGTTCATCGCTAGCCACTACTTTTCTCCATCTTTATGGCAGCGTTTTAATTCCACGTCGAGAAAAGAATACATCTTTTTAGGTAATCCAGGTAAATATTAGCATCTTCATACGAACGGAAGTGCTGCTCAGCAGGTCATATGTCATCGACCGGAACAAGTGGTAGTCGGAAGGAGTAATGTCCGGTGAATTGGGCGGGTAGGGTTTATATAGAGGCCATTCTTTTTCTTTAATGCTCGGCATAATTGCCCCAAATGTAGTCTGCGATCTCTCGTGGTGATTTCATTTGGTTTGAACAGTTCACAATACCCAGCGGAACCCTACAAATGGAGAACAGAAGCTTGGAACCATGGGTATTCGGCTTAGTTGGATATGTTGATCCATGGCCGGGTTTACTCGGCGATTTTTCATTTCTGTTTTAATATGATGCAAAAATCCATCCCAATTCTGCTATTGAGGCAGTTCATAGAGGAAAGACGCTGTTATAAGTCTATCGACTTCAACTCGAATGACAACCAATGACCTTTCTTTTGAATCGTTCCTAATATTTTGAAACGTTTCGAAAATGTTGTGTGATCAACTTCTAATGATTCGGCAAGTTCTGATAGCGTTTGACATGAGCTCTCAGGAAGTAATACTTCTGTCTTCAAACTTTTCGATGCGCCAGAGCATTCTTTATCTTCAAGATCAAAACCATTATTTTTAAAGCGTCTAAACTGAGCTCTACAATTTGTTTCATACAGAGCGTGGTCGCTATAAGTCTCAACAAGAATTCTGTGAGATTTAACTGCAGATTTTTTTTAATAAAGTAGTACAATAAAATTAACCACAAATATTCTTTTTAAGGCACGAATATTTAATGCAAACAACTTTATTTTTCATTGCAAAAGATGTATAAAAAATGACACTATAACACGTATTATTTACATCATCTAAGATTAATTTTTATTCTAAATCTGGTATATCAGAGATGCGTTTGAGTCCATATAGGACAAATTTGAATGAAAAATCCCACTGAAAAATTTTTTGAATTTCATTCTTAAATCTTATAGCATAACTTTAAATCATACTTTAAACAACCAGTATCTAATTCTAGCAGTATAAAAAGCATTAAGGATGCAAATTTGGATCTTCTCATATAAGCTGGATAGTTACAAAGTTCAATGAATGTCAATGTTTCTATATTTTTTTTTCCTCTACGGATGATTTGAGATGGAAGTGAAAAATTTCTATTTCTTATTATGCACTAGAATGGAATTTCAATATACTTCTACTTAAAGAAGGTGTCCAGAGCTTTAACTTTTTATTTACACTGCGCTTTAAAATAAATTTCCACAGCAATTTTTATTTTATATCATAGATTTAAATGAATTTTTCTACGTAATATACGAAGGTAAATCTTCGTGCAATTGCATTTCGAAATCAAAATGTTATAAAAAGATGCAGTGAGTTATATATAATTTCACAATAAAAGATAGCCTTACAGAAGAAGTAAATTTAGTTTGGTTATATTGGCGTCCCGTTTTTAAAAAAACAACACTAGGGTTGTTACGGGATACACTTCAAAATTTTGAAAAGCGGTCAGATGATGAGGAAGGCATTTGAGTTGGCACCCTCCTTTTCAAACTTCCACACCACACCAGAGGAAAGACGTTTGACCCCGAAGTATTTAGCGTGCATCAAACCGGCTTACCATCAGACCACAGCGGTCTACAGAAGAAGTAGAAGAAAGTATAAAAGAAATTACCAACCGTTTTAAAGTTTAGTTCCATAAATACCTTTTTCAATCTATTTAATATGAATTGCAAAATGGTATTTTAGTTTAATAGTATAATATTACAAGTAATACTCCGATTTATCAGCTTCCTTATATGTTTAGTTCCACGTTAAAATCTGTTAGTCATAAAATTTTTATTATTAATCTATTAGTAATTTATTAGTAATAAAATCTAGTTATGAACAAGTAATAAAAAATATCAAAAAAAATTACAATTGAAAACACTCATTTGAAAACTTGTGAATAAAATCTATTCATGTGTCAATCTGAATAGTTATTTAAATCGTGCAAACTCCATTTCAAAAAAAAAAAATTAGAATAACATTAATTTCTAAAATTTATAAAGAAAAAAATTTAAATCAGAATAATTTGCAGAGTTATATTACTTATATGTATATATATTTTTAAAATTCATCTCTTCAAATTGGAAGACTAAGGTTGATTCCTTATTATTTAAGTTATTATTTTCTAATTCCTTCCAATTCTTAGATTTAAAAAAATGAAGTATTGCATTTTAAAGAAATCACAGATGCAATATTTTATTAATGCACAATTTTTTATTTATTGCAAAAAAATAATATTAAGCTAACAAACCTTTCTAAAATAGTATACTAATACAAAAAAAACTTGACGCAAAACTATGTTATTGGAAAACTTTGAATTTATTAAGATTATTCCAAATGTTTGTATCTGTTGATATAAGCTAAAAGTTCAATTTTCAATTCAAACGTGTAAAAAGAAATTGACTATCATTTACAATTATTCCTTTTTCAAATAAATGCAGATAAGACTTTTTTATGATAGAAAGTACGAGTTTATCATTTTATTTCTCAATTACATTGGAGAAAACAAATCATCTACTTTTTTTAATGTTGGAATAAAGATCATCTCTCCTCGCTTCTGAATATTTCGATTATGTTTATTAATTAGAGAATATGTTATCTGTGTTGACAGATGCTATGTAATTATTTAAAAGAGAATATATCATCTGTGTTTGGTTCTTGCGTATTAACTAAATCTTCATCATCCATGGTTTCATCTCGACAATGAAATTCAGGTGTAGTCTAATGATAAGATGTGAACAGTCAACGATAACGCGATTCCCCATCTTGAAATGTGGCAGCTTATAACAATGCTGGGTGTTAACTGGTCGTGAGCAGCTGTCTCGAAATGCCGCTTCTTGTGAATGGGACAGGGGAGCATTACACCATACTTAGCTGCGCTATTTGTAACTTCCAATTTTAATAGAGTCAGCCGGACCAATTTGAGTGTAGACAAAAAACTAATAAAAACATGGCACAAAACCGTCATAGAAAAGGCACTGCTATATGGAGCGAGTATATGGACAAATAAAGAAGCTAAACTCCATTCAAAGAATTTTTCTGGTCCGGTTCTTCAGAGTGTATTGTATCACCTAAACCAACGTTCTTAACATCCTAAATGGGATACCTCCCCTTCACTTTGTGACCAAGGCCGAATATATGAAATTCCAAATCTGGGTTTCCCTCTCTAATAAATTTAATACCTTCATAGATATAAACAAACTTGACAGAAATATCAGTATTAAAAACTTTCCATCTGAAGACGAAATAATAACCCTACCTGTTAAATTAATTAACGCTGAATTTGAGATATGCACTGACGGATTCAGATTAGATGATGCAAGTGGATCCGCAATAGACTTTGCGGCCAACTGGGCTGTCATTCACAACGCAAAAGTAAATATATTCACTGACAGCCTCTCCTCTATTTCCGCCTTAAAGAGTGGCAACACCAGATCATCTATGGTTAATAACATAAAGAAAAACATAAAATCGGCAAAAAATCTGAAATTCGTGGGTCAAGGCCCACAATGGAAATATAGGCTGGCAATAACTGGCTGATTAATATGCAAAAGAACCCACAACAAATGGGACTTCAAATCTCCTATCTGTCCCCTATTCATATCTAAAAAGGGAAATTAAACAACATATTGTAAAAGAATGGAGGGAATACTGGTTAAAATGTGATTCTCCCTCGGGGGTCAGGTTAAGAGAATACTTGGACGAGGTGGAGGAAAAAATTTTAATAAATAACAAATTTTTAATCTTTTTTTAGTGTGTGTGTGTGAGAGAGCATGGTCTTTCCCCTCCTATCTCTACAGATTTGATATCTTGAGTTCTTCTATGTGTTCATGTGTCATGACCACTATGTTTTTAATTGCCACTTGACTGCACCATGTCACATTACAAAACCTGCCCAAGAACGCAGGAGAGCCTAATTTAAAAATATATCAAGGAATAGGCTGGCTGTCTCAAAAATAATAGAAGCTTTTAAAATAAGCAGGAACATATGCGATTCACTTCCCCGGTTGGGAGATTGAGTGGAAGACCTCCTATTTCAATAATTATTTTTATTGTTCTTAGTAGTTTAACCTTTTACATAGATTATTATCTACTATAACTACAGCAAATTAGCTACAATTGTAATAGGTATTTTAAGTAATCCGGTCTTATGACCTTTTATATAACAGACATACCTTGAATACCACCGAATAGTCAAAGGTTTCTTAATGACCACTCCGAATTCTTTGGAATTGCTAATTATTAAAAATTCTTACAAAGAACACCTACTTCTTTTTTTACTCTTACTTATTGAATTAATCAGAAGATTTTAGTTTTGTTTAGAGTAAATCTCATGGGAGTCCAGCCACCACCCCAAGCACCATCAATATTTTCAATACTTCCTTTTTAACTTCTTTTTAGTGATATTATTTTTAATGCGCTTTACACTATATATTTGTTTTAAATTTTATTATATGGACTTGCTGACTCGAAGATCATCAAGAATTTTACATATGTTATTTCATAATGTCGTTATTTTAAGGGAATGTCATTTTTATAATGAGGGTTTTAACAGTTACAGTAATTTCGCTAACTCACGTTTGTAAAATTTTTAAAATTTATTACAAGGTTTCATCATTTTAAGCTCTATTTTTTAACTCTCCTTAAATAACACTGCTCTCCACCAAATATCCATTAAAAACCATATATATCCTTTTGTCGGTACTTTTAACACCAAAATCTCCCGTTCACCAAATATCTGCTCGTGTTACTATGACGGCTTCTCTGGCACACTCTGAAACGTAATATACCCCACCCCACGTCTCTGAAAAACAGCACAGGCATCTTCAGGGTTTTAAAATCTGGCCGGAATGAAAAATTGAAGAAAAATAAAGATTTTAACAATTTTAATATTTTAACATATATGCAAAACTTTTTATTTCCTGAAACTTCCCTCGAGGGTTTACAAAAATACTTTTAACTTGGAAATTTTAGGCGTATGGATCAATAACCGGGGAGCAACTGTCCCCTGGACTTGTCATTTTGTGTAGCTCCCCCCTTTCTTTTTCTTCTTTCTCTAGACTCTACTTTTAATATTTCGCACATACTTTTTAGCTAATCCCTTTAAAACTGAACAAATCGATACTTTGAAAATTTGGGAGTTCTTATTTTTATTGTCTCACTGCTCTAGGCCTCTTTATAGAGCTTGGGCTCTTGCCCTTTGTTGATTCTCCCCGGCTGAAGTCTTTACTCTGTATCTATTACTTTTAATCTAGAACAAGGAGTGCCCATAAAATATTGTAATTGGGACATCGATTGTATTTATTGTATTTTATGTAATGATCCCTGTGAACTATACTTTTAACTTGTTCGAATTTCATGTACTGTTTAAGTGTTTTATATTGTGTATGTGATTTTGTTAAGGGTCGTCACAGGGGAGTCCATCGGAACATATTATTGTAAATTTTTTTTAACACATAGCCCTCTGGCTTGTCTACCACTACCAGTACGGGTTGGATTAATCAATATTAAGTTAAATATTAGTAAATTAACAAATAAATAAAACCTTATCCTATAGTTTGGGGGATTTTTTCGATGCTATTGCGATTCACCCAGTGACGTAAATGTGGTGAGCTAAAAAAAAACAGTTTACAATACGTATTACAATTTAATAATAAATGTTAATTATTATTAATAAATACATATTCTTTGTATTTTTTAGTTAGTTAACTACATAAATGCACACATAATAATAATTGCCACAAATATAACAATATCAAATTATTCATTT
The DNA here is from genome assembly GCA_026543055.1 of Argiope trifasciata. NCBI lineage: Eukaryota > Metazoa > Arthropoda > Arachnida > Araneae > Araneidae > Argiope > Argiope trifasciata. The sequence goes on from JAPMOQ010020905.1 coordinate 1,935,558, forward strand.
AATATCAAGCAATTCAAAATATATTAAAAAGTAAACCATTTTTTATTCCAAACTAATCCCTGTAGTTATAATTAATAAAAAAAACTTAATCTGCATACTACCCTCAAATTTTGAATACCTCAGTATATAATCAGTAACTATTAATCCTGCACTTGGTTTTGAGTGGTAGTCTATGAGGCAGAAACGATATGTTGTCTTAATTATATTCATTGTTGAAAAAGCATATTCACACAAGTAGGTAGAGTCAAAGAACGATTTAAATGACGTACAACTGTTTTTAATTATGTTATCTTATTTCTACCATTAGATACAAAAGTTATTCCTAGGTTCTGAAGTACAAGCTTTTAAAATTGAAATTTTGAATAAATTCTTCGTTTTTCTTAAGAGATAAATTGATATATAACTTATATTTTTAGTTCTTTCTTCCTTATTCACAATGTCAAATTAGTAATAAATAGATGTAACAATTATTTTCTTTTAGAATGCTTGTTTTAGGTCTTAGTAAAGGCGGTCATGTAATGCTTACCCGTAGTCTAGCATATGTTTGCTGAAAAGGCATTAATATTATTATTAGTTAGGAAACAAAAAATAAAAGCGCAGCAAAATATTTCAAGCTTTGCAAAAAAAAAAAATAGTATTTCTGTCGAAAACCATACGCAGTTTCTAATTATTGCTAAAGAATACGAATTACTCTGAATCTGATTACTTTACTAGGAAAATCTCTGAATAAAATCTTATCAGATCTCTTATAACATCTCTGAAATACTTCACTTGGGAAATTTAAATTATTCATTCCATGATTTGACTATTAAGGTGAAAGAATTAAAAATGAATAAAACAGATATTTTTCACCCTAGAAATGAAAAATTTGATTAGAATAATTTTTTAAAAACTTTCAGAATGTAAATCATTGATATTAAATCATAACAGATGCAAGTTTTCCTACAGGAACAGATAACGAGTTCAGCATGCGTAGAGTAAACTTAATCGCTTTCTGGTTAGGAATATTTATAACAAATATTTTCGAAAAATAATTGAAGCTTTTAGCTTCGATGAAGGTCGTAAAAAATGAAGGGAATTTATCGTTTTATTTTATTTCCTCTCATTATAGCTTTTAAATTTCAAAGTATTCTATGTTGTAAGTACATTTGATTATTTATCACTTTAAATCCATACATGTTTCATTGTGACAGTCTACTTTACAATCTTTTATTATGCAAATTTATTTCAATTTATTTTTCTATAAGAATTACTATTTTTTTCAACTGTTTTATCAAGTTTTATTGTTTAAATCACAAATAATAATTTGCTAAAAAAATCCTTTTAAAAATTGATATTAATCTGAAAACCATACGTAGTTTCTAATAATTTCACAAATAAAATAGAGATAAGTATAGATATACTCTATTTTAAATTACTATATGGATTAAATTAGAATTAAAATTTAAATTAAAAAATTAAAAACCACAATTCAAAGTTTTGTTTATCTAAAATTAAGATGAGATTATTAAAATATGAAAATAATTGGAGTAACAAGGATGACTTCCTTTTTTGCAGTTTCTAGATTGAAATTAATTTTATTTTGCATATTAATTTCTTTTTTTTATTTTAGGAATTAAGTGTGGTAATTGCATTTTAAGATAATTATTAATATTCAAATAATGCATATATTATCTAATTAAATATAATGTAAAATTAAATTTACCACTTTTGAATTCGTGAGAATATAGCATACATTATTATCTATACTTTAGCTTAGCATAACGTATTCGATATTTATATTTATACATTAAAATAAAAAGTATCCAAAATTTTAACTGCCAAAATTTTCCAGTATAATTTTCGCGGTTAAAGTAAATTATAACCATAGATAAATTCATGCTCCGACATAATTTAAAAGTTGTTATAAAATTCATTTTTGATTTTATTTATTTTTCTTTGTGGCACATTTCTAACTAAGTAGCTGCTGAATTTTTTGAAGAACCAGGAAACTTTTTAGTGAATAATTCTTTAGAAAAAAATATTCTGTAGTACACGAAAGACTTCGATGCTGAGTCATTCAATTTTTTTGACTTCCGTTTAAACATCAAATTCTAGTTTTACAGGAGCTAACGTGAAATTAGAGAGATGCTTAGTACATTGAACAAACCAGCATAAGTTTTATGTAACAGTATGAATTATATGACTATCAAAATTTGGAACTCAAAAACATTTTACTAAAAAAATATTAAGTTACATAAAATATTAAATTGGAAATTTTGTCGAGAATTAATCTTGGCTGACGAATATGTTGTCAAATGTAGTTTGTATTTATTAAAAAAATTATTATTACCCTGAAGTAAATAATTATATCTACACAACTTCGATTCATATGATTCATTATAACTTCAAATAGCTTCATTCATACATATTCATTGGAATATTTTATTAAATTCTGCATGCTGACAATTCGTTTGAAAGAAGAGAGTTGAGATTCTTGAATTTCTTCTTCAAAATTGACATATATTTTTTATTTCCTATATAATATTCAGTTTTTTTGTCATTTTAAATACATTTCAGATGATGATGAGGACTACAAGAAAGATCCCAATTACATATATTGTTACAATACACATCGATTTGATGCTCGGGTAAACACAACTGGACACATATATAGTCCCAGGTATGGAAAAGATGAATATCCTGGAGAAATAGGATGCAATTATGAGATAATTCTTCCAGAAAATTATGTGAGTAATGATATTAAATCCTTTTGTAAACTATAACAGAACCTATTAACTTTTATTCACTTCGTTTGTTGGGTTTTTAGTTATCATAGAATTTTCAAGAGTTATCACAAAGTTTTCTGCTTATAGTAATAATAGAAAAACAGATGGATAAATTTTCACTTTGGCGATTCAGATTTAAGACTCATTATGAATTATTATTAAATTATTGTTGTATTCTATATTTAAACCACCTAGTTTTGAATGTTTTTCGACTATCGATTCAAGTTTGTACAGATGGAGATGCAAATAAAGTCAATTCCTGGTTGATTGGATTTTCATTTGATTAACTTGATATTAATATTAATTAATAATTAAAATCTTGTCAAAATTTGATTTAAATCTACAATTTAGATACAAAAAACACATGTAAAATTTTGGTCCTTCTATCATTTTCCATTTCCAAGCAATAGTTTTCAAGAACGGAAAGATACAGGCACACTTCAAAAGATGCTTCTTTTTAAATAGCATCTACATGTAATATCATTATTTTTTACAGTATAAGAAGTATTGAGAAACTATAGTAATTGTCAAAAAAAATTCGAATTAGAGATTTGTTCGAATCTTCATGCTTTACATCTTCCTGAATTCGAAAAACACATATTTGGAAAATATCAATCTACCTGAGTTATAATTTTTAAAGGTTGACTGATATTTTCAAGTTTCATTTATTTAGCTCAAAGCGGTTTTGAGTAACCACTTTAAACTAAATGAATGATACTTGCTCTACAAGCTTAAAATCAAGTTCTTAGATTTCTATCAAATTTTGATCAAATTCAGTTCCTAGAAAGTCTAGCAGTCTGACTATTTCAATATATTAATGCAATAATTAAAAAATAACGAAATCCAGAATATAGAATTCGGTACATAAGTTCAGTATCCACACTGAATAAACTAATTAAATTTTTAGCGAAACAAACAAGGAGTTAATTGTCTGTTGCTCTGCACTTTCAAAAAATATAAATGCAATTACTTAAATATATCGAATTCGATACGTGATTTTGTGACTTTAAGTATAGTTTTATGTCAAATTTTTGTACCAATCCACTGGTAAGAATATGTTTGAAATCTAGCTTTGATTTCTACATATTTTTGACTGCATGCCAGGGGAAAATTGCCAAAGCCCTCACCAAGGATCACAAGGTTGATTCAGAAAAAATGTTGAATTCACACCGAATATTAATATTTCGTAAATATTGCACAACAATGCATGCAAAGTATTGCATTTTTATTAGAGAGTATGAGTGAAAGTTTCGAGGAGACTATTCCCACTGATTTATGTTCTTTCTTCATTCATGTGTGATGTTCATACTGTAAGGAAAAAAAATATTATATTGTTTATTGTTTCTCCTCTCGGACTTTACCATCTTTATAGTATATAAAGCATTTTGATTTCATAAAAAAAATCTTTTTTAAATGGTTTCTTTTTCTTTTTTAAAGTTAATTTTATAATATACTTAATAATACCCTTTGCATTCAGAGGGTGAAAGTGACCTTCATAGATCTGGACATCCAGCCGTCCGAAAGCTGCAATCAAGACAAACTCGAGTTGCTGGGCGAAGATGAAAGCAATATTCTAGGCATATTCTGTGGCACCGATATACCGAGACCTGTTGTGTCGGAGAAAGGCGACCGAATATTACACATAAAATTCGGAACTGACTATATGGGAGCAGGAAGGGGATTCCATCTATATTACGAAGCGTCTCCTTACATAGGTAATACAAAGTGAAAGCAACTTTGGTTAAAACAATGTCAAAGACAGTTACAAAAATTATTGTTAAAGACATCTCAAATCGATAGCAAGGGGTGATATACTATGTCTTAAAATGTTAATTAAATAATGTCGTATATAATTTTAATATATATATATATAAGTAATTCACGTGTTTCAACTGAATTCAACTTTAAATCCGTATAGTTAATGATATATGCAATGCGATTGAATATTTAAACTTCAAACAAAAAAAAAGAATTAACTTAATTTTTTTCTAGAAATCCTAAAACAATCAGAAAATCGTATTATGTCATATTGCACAATAAAAAATTATTGGTAGCCTCATACATAATGTCATATTATTTCTGATCATGCTCTTATAGTATGTAGAATTTCAAATGCACTAACCGATTTCAATGACCAGTAGTTCAAGCATTTAAATTTAGTCTTATTAATAATATAAATTTAGCCATATCAACCAATTTTAGTCAATTATAGTTTATAAAAAAATACTACTTTATATTTTTCAATACATAGAAATCATTTTGATAGCTTTTCTTTCAAAGTTGCTAAATTAATTGGCGTAATCGAAAACTTATTTGTTAATTGAAATATAATCTATTCTTATATTAAACTCCAATTAAAATACTCTTAAATAAAATATAATAAAATCCAACAGAGGTTAACTGTCCAAGGAAACATGCTCTGGATTATTTAACACCCAAATGAATAACTCCGAACTTAATACTATTGTTCCGAAAAGTAAATTTTAATTTGAATAAAGTTTTTTTTAATCATTGTTTATTAACAGTACCTGGAAGACCGAGATTCACCCTGTAGAAGTTATCATTTTCTTTTATTATTATTATTATTTTGTAAATTTGTGTTTTTTCTTGAGAAATATTTAAATACGAAACACACACATAAATTGGATTTCATATGAACATTTTTCTATTTTACATCTGAACTGTTTATTTAAATACAAAAATCGGTATATCACTTAGTTTAACATGTTATTAGAAATCGTTAATACAATAATTGTTCGGTTACTATTGGATATAAGCCGAGCGTATTCATATTCTGGTTGTGCCATATAACTTCATCTCACAAAATTTTGAGGTACCACTATGGCAACAGATGTATTTTGAGGTACCACTAAGGTTTATCATCCTATGGCAACAGTGCAAGCACCACAAAAATTTACGAGCTGACGCTATAAGACATTGTGATCATAAGAGCAGATAAGAAAAAGGTTCTAATACTTAGTATAAAAAATGGAGGTTTTTTTTGTGTGTGTGCGTGTGTGTGTGATTATAAAATCAAGTTTTTTTTTTTCGGGAAAGACACCTATATAGATAAATTTACAAAACAAAAACTCTCTAAATAAAAAATTTGATTCAAATCGTTAGATTCATTTAAGAGATACAAGAAATAAATTTATACATATATAAAAAATGATCGTTTAAAGTTATATCATTATATGTAGCAAAATCAGTTTAAATACAGGTAAAAATTAGAAGTTCAAAGGCATGCAAAAACTCAGCTTACTCCATCTATCGATAGATCCATAGATAGATTACTCCATCTTTTGGTTTTCTAAATATCCATGAAAACATGCCATCATTGAAGTTTTAGCATCTTCAATGACGACAAAATTGGCAGTTTCAGATCTCCTAATTCAGAAGAAAACACTTCAAAAAACTCTTTTAAATTACATTACACATTTTCAGTTTATCAAAATTTCTTTCTCTCTTTTTTTCTTACATAGATGACTGCCCACCGAACCATATAAGATGCAAAAATAGGAATTGTGCTCCAGTCACTGCTAAATGTGATGGAAATGATGATTGTGAAGATGGCACGGACGAGGAAAACTGCAGTAAGTTCTTTGATTTTATATAATTTAACTTAATATCGATGTTTCTTTTAAGAACTCTTTTTTATTCACAGTCTGTCATATTATTTCAAATTTCAATATTTGAAGCGTATCAATCATTCGAATAGAGACAAACATTTGTAAAATACTTTTTCAGGTTTTCCAATAGTGACTCCCAACGATTGTGGAGTGCCCGCCATCGAGCCACGTGTTACTTATAAATCTCCAGACCGTATTGTCGGGGGTGAGGAAGCAGTACCTCACAGCTGGCCCTGGCAGGTGTCTTTGCAACAGTTCTACATTGAACCCAATGCACATTCCTGCGGTGGAGCACTCATCAACTCACAATGGGTCCTTACAGCTGCACACTGCTTCAAATTGCAAGTATTTCGTATTAAAAAAATGCACTTTTAATCGCAATATTATAACTAAGGGTGTATCCACAATATTGGTTCAAATTTTCAGGTGTTTTTTTCAGCCATTATGTATGACCATGTTTAGATTTTGCAGCAAAATATATTTCCAGAAACCATTATGAAATTACATTTAACGGATTTATAGCAAATTTGAAAATGCACGCACCAAAGAAAATCTTGTAATTCATACATGGAATTTATTTGTGCATTCTATCAACCTGAAAGAAATGAAGGAATTCTGAGATGAAAATTTCGATTATGAGCAATACAAAACTTTAGAGTTAGATTAATTTAGCTATCATTTTTAAGCTATCTAAAAAAATGGAAAGAATCGGAGAAATTTTTCATACCTTGATAGTTTGCATAGTTTGAGAGTAAATTGGTAGTACATACTTTAATAGTAAGCTTCTACCTAATTTGATAATAAATTCACTTAGCTTCTATACTCATAAATTCACTCAGCTTCTACCTATTTTGATAATAATTCATATAATTTCTGCTTTTGATAATAAATTGACATAGTTTCTACATACTTTGATAGTAAATTTAAATAGTTTTTATATAATTTGATAGTAAATTCATAGAGTTTCTACATACCTTGATAATAAATTCATATAGCTTCTATATGTTTTGGAGCATAATGAGATAGAATAAAAATTGTTGTTATGCATGACTTAGTATTTATACAAGACATATTTCTTTGAATAATACTGTATGAAGATTACGTTACACATTTGTACTGTACTGTATGGCTGTAATGTATGAAGGTTTTTAAATGTTTCGTCCGTACTTAAAAAACACAATTAGAAATTCCTTAAAACTTATTTAAATTTAAAAATCGATTTAAAAGAAAGTGACTTCATTTACTTCTTTAGCGTAGGTTCAGAGATCCAGTTTCAGGTACTATTTTTATGCATGAATTTGATAAATAAAAGTTTGGATCACTCTTTTCTGTAATGAAATTAGTAATTATTTCCAAATACTGATTATTAAATGAATCATTCTCAATGTTAATGTAGGAATAGCTGAAAAGGCTAAATTATTTGCGGGAAGCAAAAGCATTATATTTCTCATATAATTATTTCAACCGTTTAGTTATCGTTGTCGGTTTTTTATCATCATTGTAGTTTAGTTTATCGTTGTAGTAGTTTTATCATTTTAAGTTTTAGTTTAATTATCTAAATACAGGCAAAGCGATTTTGGCCTTTTCTTTTCGAAAGGAGTAATTTCTAAAAATCTGTGAAATTTTCTCCGTTATAATTATCAAAAGGTACATCTGATCATTTTGTAAATATAAGAATAAAAATAATTAATAATTTTAGATCCTTCATATTTTATATTAAAACATATATTAAGCAGATAATATAAAGAATATCAAAGTTTTCTGTGTGCCATAATAAATCACGAACACAATATTTTTATTTCATTTTGAGCTGATATTTTAATTCATTTAATGAAAAAAACTGAAAAATACAAAACTGTTTTTAAAATATATCAGAGCTTCCTTCAGCAAAATTTGAATAGATTGTGCATGAAGATCAATTCAAACTGAGAGTACAAATTGTTGAAGACTTAGTATTCAGAAACATTCATGGCAAATAGGTATCCTCTATAAAAACTTTCTTCGGGGTATTTTTACAAATATAAATTAATATAAAATCAAAGAATATATAGGGTTGTAAAAAGAGAAGATTTTAAACACACATATATTGTTGTTGGCACTTTTACATGCCCTCTGATAGAAAATTGTCAGCGATTTAAGTCTAAATTAGCTTCCCTTGTTTTTCAGTAGCGCCAACTAGGGCCAAGAGTATGACTTAGCTACTTCATGCATCACATTCGCGTAAACAACTCCTTTTTACGAGGGGATACATTCGCATTACTCACAGATAGATACAAAATAACAACCATGCTCAAACCCTGGATACACAGATCATGGGGAAGACATGTTACCCAATGCCAGGACGTATAAAACACCAGGAAAGCACATATATACTACGCATCAATAATGTGTTAAAGTATTGCACAAAATGACAAATCATTATTCTTTCTAACTGTCACATTTAATTTTTTAGTAATCCCGATCCTCAGTATTATCGCATTCACATGGGAATGCATCATAAATATAAAAAAGATAAAGGTGAACAAATTAGGTATGCAGTTAAAATAATTGGATACCCTGATCTTGAAATGGACAAGGTAAGCTTTCATTGTGAAATTAACTCTGTTTTCAATTATCTCTTAGAATTTAACATACTTTTTACTTACGCTAAATTTAAATCTAGGTAACAAGTTATAAAAAAAACCGAATTTCTATATCGCAATTTTAAACAAAAAAAATTAATTCAAATGACTTCCTATTCTTAGAATTAGTGTTCATTTGAATTTCTTGAATATCTTGTCATTCAATCAAAGACTTTCTGATTTGATTTCAATATGAATAATTTCTCGAAATAAGACATTGAAATACTTAATACAACTCAAATTTTTCTGAAATTAATTTTAAAATTCCTGCTTTTAATCATTGAGACTATTAAACAGACATTTAAAAGATAAAGGCTCAGTAATGCAAATGACAAAAAGGAATTCTAGGATTCTAATTCAATCTAGGATTGCTTATTTTTTCGTTTTGTATCTAACATACCAAAACATATTTAAAAAAATTCAAGAATTTTTTCAGTCTATTAAAAAGTCATTTTTTTCTTTAACAAAACAATTCATAAATTTTTGATTAGTAAAATAATAATGTGTATCGAATCTTTTTTAAGAAAAGCAAAAAATGGCTAATACTAAAATTATTTAATATAGTTTTCTACTTTTAAAACGAAAATCAAAAAACTTTTGATATACTCATGCAAAACATTCACTATGCTTAATTTGGTAATTTTTTCGCAATCAAAAATAAATGTTCAGTAATAAAACTATTTCATTCTTTTACGTAAAAATTATTAATATCAGCTCTTTAATTCGGGACGTTTTTGCCAAATTTTCTATCAAACGTGAAAGCTAAGTAGAAATTATAAATAAAAAGTATTAATATAATAATTCTAGATAAAATTTATAAACATACAATTGCAAGTAAAAGTAAAGTTAGAATATAAATTATATTCTTTGCTGAATAACATATTGAAATAAATAAATTTTCAAAACTCTGAACTTTTTATACTCTTAACACATATCTGAAAATTATTAAAACAAAAGAGATTAATGTGTAATATGCTTTTTTTAATAAACTACATTTCCATAGTTTTAAAAGCTGTGTATAATGCATTTTTGTAATATATTATACATGCTTATGATGTGTTGGTATTGTGATTATTTTATTTTACAGTGAAAACATTATAAAGAATAAGAACACATTAACTAATTTTTTTTTATTTTTCCTTTGGACATTTTTAGTTGTATACCAATGATATGTTACCTAGTCCCATAGTATGTGGAGCTATCTTAACAAATGGAAATTTTATTTTTCAATATGGTTTCAATTTATTTTCAAAACTGAGTTTTTGTTGATAGCTTAGAGGCCATTTTGGAGTGCAAGATGATATTGCTTTGATAAAGCTGAATGCACCAGTGAAATTCACGGATACAGTTAAGACTGCCTGTCTGCCAAATTTGGGATGGGATCTAAACCCTGGAGAGAGATGCTATACCACTGGATGGGGTGAAACAAGAGGTATGTTATCAATAAGAATTATATTTAAATTATGAATATATTTATTTTATTGCATGGAGATTTTTAGAACAGTTGTTGCAATTCCATAAATTTCTCAGTAGTCACAGTCATAAAAATAATGATAAATATTTCCAATTACATAGAATTACATTCAGCTTTGAAACTTGGAAAAGAAAGACTTTTACTTTGACGTCATTGAATGTTTCTCCATCAAAATATATCAAAATGATTAGAATTTATTCTTTAATCAAAAGATTTCATTTAATGATAAAAAAAAACTAACCAAAATCATCAAAAAAGAAAATAATCATTTCATGAATCAATCATTTTTTGAAATTGTTTGCTATATGGTATATTTTACAACAAAGGCTGTCATCATCGTTTTTCCAACAGTTTGGAGTTTTCCTGATGAAATAGCCCCGTTTTCTATTATGTTGTGCCAAACCTGACTTAAAATCAATCAGAGTATCTGTGTAAAATAATCAAAAGCAGATAGTGTACAAGACTATTAAAAAAAATGGAAACAAGATTTAAATGACTGAATAAATATTCATGGATTTTAATAATGAAAAGATTTCGGAAGATGGTGTTTTACCAAGTAAGAAATGTAATGGGGAGTTCCAGTTTTGAAAAAATTGCAATCGCTGAGCATTAAAATTCGAACATTCGGACTGCATGTGTCGGACCGACATTTGGCAGTTATGTTGAGAATATAAAAGTGGTTGTTCACCTAGCAGCAAATGAAAGTGCGTGAATCTTATGCGCCCAATGTGTAAATGGGCTAATACCGATTCGCTAATGAAGACTGTAGTTGCACATGATACTTAATAGCATGTAATTTATTGCTAATTTCAAGCTTCTACTAAGCTTACCAAAGATTAAAGAAGCATTTTAGTGTGCTTCGTTAAGACATTCACAGGGATAGATATAGTCGCCGCAATAGATTTGTCTGTCGCCTGATTGAGCAGAATTCCCATATAAGAGGGTATCCAATAGAATAATGAAATACTAAAATCATAAGAAGTCATTTTGTAAAAATTTCTTAAAATTTTTTAAATTTAAAGATAATTATGGGGATGAAGATAAAATTATCTTATTGATTGTAAAACACTTAAAGTCGGTATAAATAGTAAGCTTTTATCCGATCCTTCATATCTCTTTTAATGCATATAAATCAGCACTTAAATCTGTCTTAAAAACTGAACATGAGAATAAAGTGCCTGAATCTAGTAAGATAATAGAGAATTACTTGATAATAAGATATGATAACTTGATTTTGATTCATCGGTATAAATTGGAAGAAAATTTGGTAATTTTGTCTGTAATCTAGGTTCTTCAATGTTTAGAAAATAGTCACTTTTTTGACGGATTTGGTTCAATGATTGCAGTTGTCATGATTAATAAATATCAAAAATCAATAATAATAGAAGAAAGTGCTAAATAATACAAAATTCTGGTATAATCTGCAGAATGTAATTTGTATTGCAAACATCACTTTTTCTTTCTAGCATTTTGTTCTATGGATCAAATTTTCAATGCAATAAAGAATATTCTCTACATTGTTTTCACACTATAAAGGATTATCATAACGATCTAATTTCTGAAAAAGGAAAGGAAGAAAATTTATTTGAGTGAAAAGTTTTGTTATAATTTTTCCCTTTTTTCAGTTTTATCATTAAGTAAGAGTATGAAAGGTAATGATAAATCTCTAAATTAAAAAATTTGGAATAATACAGAATATTACCATCAAAAGTAAATATAAAGTATAAATTGAAATGGGGAAAATTTATTTCTGTTCATTGATATGCAACTTCCAAATTATTAATTACAAAAAAAAAATATTTTTCTAGAAGATGATCATCTTATTGAACAATTTTTTTATACTCGCATCATTGCTTTCATAGTTATAAATATAATTTTAAGAAGTTCCATCAGTTGGGTTTTTTCATAAATATAAATGAGAAGAAAAACTTGCTTTTGGAAGTTGGGTGTTTTAGTCTTTTTCTTTTTCCTTTTAAAATTTGACTAAAATTGGAACGAACATTCATTATCAAAAAATGAATGGCAATATTTATCTAAAGCTCAAAGTCAGAGTTATTATATAGAATGCTTATAATTTATATATATCCTTTTTGTAATGAATTTGACTTCATAGTAAGTTCAAGTTTTTAAGTTTTTTGAGTTGATCTGATTTGTTTTATATCGTATAATTGTAATCCTATAATAACCATATCATATTTATTTTTTCTCCCTAAATAGGCTCAGGATTTTCAGATGTTCTGAAACAAACAATGCAAGAAGTTATATCAAAAGAGAAATGTGATTTTGATCCAAAACATCAAATTTGTACTGATCATCCAGGAAACTTCAACTCTCCTTGTCATGTAAGTTAATGCATTTTTTTTTATTTTAAAAATTCTAAGTAAGCTGTTCTTATTCAAAAGATTACTTTCTACTTGAAGTTGCTACTTTAGAAAGAATTATATATTTAATTTACCACAGAAAATTCAAAGTCTTTTCTGAATAACGCATAAGTTCAATTCAAATATATATTCTATATAATAATATATTTAAAAATATCATAAAGTATTTGAGATAGTCAGGTTTTGGTGACTTGATTGTACTTCATTTCAATTTAATTGCATGTATTTATTTGCGATTCGTACTTTTCTGATTTATGAATTTTTAAACTTCGAATTCTGGTTGATACTTAACAATAGCTTTTTTAATAACCTTGTATCTGTTTTGTTTCTTGTGTCCAAAATGAACATAATTATCGAGTTGCTATCTCCTTTTAAACTTAGAAATAAATGTAAATCCATAGCAAACGCAGCTAATGCAACAAGACTGTAATCAGTCCAATTTTATGTCTATAATAATTTTTTATTTATGCTTTATATTATTTTTAATTAAAAAAGGTGAAATTATAGAAAAGAAAACTATTAGTTTAAGTGAAAATGCCAATTACATAAAAACAGCAGAAAAAACCCAAAAATCTTAAAATTTTTATTAAAATTCCTTAATTCCAATTTAATCAAAATAATTAAAAGTTAAAATTTTTTAAAAAAAATAATTAGTATGGGAAAAAAAAAGATTTTTTTCAATAAGCTTTTCCTTACTTTCCTTTCGAAAACTATTTATATGCCTCAACATTTAAAGAATGAAAACCTTGACGATTCAATAACTGAAAATCATTTGATTTAATAATAAAAATATTAATATAAATTATACTGTTAGTATTCTTTTCAATTTACCAAATTTGAGAAAATAGTAAGCGATTAAATTGGCTTGATTTAATATCAATTGCTGCACATTTCTTATGATTAATTTTCCAAAAAAATTAAGATAAAAAAATCCAAAATTGCATATAATTTTTGAAAATCATGCATCCAATACATTCTCTCTCTCTCTCTCTCTCTCTTTTGAAAAAAATATATTCCCCGGAGCATCTGCCCTCACACGCATACATATTCACATTTTATAAGTAATTTTGAACTAATTTAGTAGGGGTGGGAGGTTGTTTTGTTTTTCGTTCATTGACGTTTGGTTCCCGTTCTTATAAAAGGCACAACAAATAGGAACGCATTTGCCTTTAGCATAGTTACTATTATAAATTCCATAAAAGAATGCATTTTCTAAAGGAAAAAAAATAAGATTGAATACTGTCTGAAGGAGTTAAGTCATATAATTATCTCTCCGACCTGCCCGAAGGCGCACAGATAATAAATACTGAATGGCCGAAACGCCGCTACAGCCACACAATCGGGAATAGTGGTTCGCTCCAAAGGACCCTCACCGGCCACGGTGCAACCCTTCCAGAAGAAAGTACGTTCCGCCATTTGTGGGTGAAACCAGACCCCCACTTTTTCGTCTACTCTCGAGGGTCTCAAGAACCAACCACCATGATAGAAGCATCTCATCTTCATTTCGATGTTCCCGCCCCAGGGAGTTAGGTATGGCTGAAGGAGTTAATTAACTTTCAGAATTTCATGAACATGGCTGGTATGAAGGAAATGCTATAGTGACGCAGCAGAAATTCTAAAAAAGAAGTAGTATACAATGAAACCTCGCTTAAACAATATAATTAGTTCCTGAATCCTGCTAGTAGTGCGAAACAATTTTTTTCCCTTTTAAAATAGGACAACGCTTAACAATACAAAAAAAATCTGAAACTAATTTGTAATAATGTAATTTATTATTTACGATACAAAATTTTTTACGAAAAGTTGCGTAAAAAGATTTGTTTTTGGCTATAGTTAAAAATTTGGCGAAAGTGAGGTACCGAATTATGTGTCAGTTATATTACACTATATTTTTTTTTCAATCATAGATGGAGATGCTTCATTAGGTACTCATTCCACTATGCAATGCGATTGTTAATAATGAGATAAGATGCTATTCTGTTAAGATTTGCGAAGGTTAATGTCTTGTATTGTCTTTCGTGTATCGTGTTTGTCTTGTGTGAAATGTGATCATTAAAAAATATTCACGAAAACATAGGTCCTATCGCTACCACTGCACTGATCATTATGATCATTCATCCACAATTATTGTTAAATGAATTTATAGCTCTCATAATTGCTACTTGATTAAGGTGATGCTTCTCAGAATACTATACAATTATTTTCCATGATTTCAGCATTATTTTTTATTTCACTGGATGGCTGTTACGATACTGAAACTATTATCCCCTCCTCTTTTAACCAAAATTCCTTCGCAGCTTTTTTGTTGAGACACAGAACGCATCGCCAAAAACTTCTTCGGTAGTTCTGGTTATATTCTTATATTACACAATGCTTTTAAATAATATCTTCTGTAAGCTATACACATATTAAATTTCAATATTAATATATTGTTATTAAAAATAGTTTTGGTGTAAAGTCTGAAATATAATATGTAATCTGATGTCAAGAAGGAAGTGAACATGATAGCAAAAAAGAAACATGGATATAAAGTTTTTGGTTGTTCTATGTAAGAAATGAAGGTTGTGGGGAGGGAAAACATAATCTGGGATCATCAATAGTTGATTTTTCAAAAGAAAATTATTTAATATCTATACTTTATCGATTATGTTGAAAACACCAGAATTATTGCCCAATATTCGTTCGCATGACAAATTGCTGGAATTACTGATAGTCATTGAATTGACAGGCTTGATGAGTTCAAATTTGAATGAATCAGAATTTATTTTGATTTATTCAAATTCCAGACTTGATATAAGGGACTCAACCACATCCTGCGATGGAATAGAATTTTTACCAGATGGTAGAAATATCTGAAAAACATTTTAGACATTTTGAATTAAAAGAGGGTTACAAATTCTACTACCAAATTGAATTACTAGTCCTAATTCATGTAAAAATAAGTTTTTTAATTTTATATATTTCTTTCTAGAGTCTCATTATGCTTATTTCATTTAGGTTTTTATGAGATTAATTTTTCTTCTTTCTTTGACAAAATTATGAATGGAAAAATTATAAATTATTTCAGATTGAAGGAATTAAACATTTACAATAATTTATACACGATATTTCATGAAATAGAATATTTTTTTTATTTTTAAAAGATGATAAAAATTCACAAATTTCAGTTGTTAGGTAGGAGTTATGAAATAAATTTTGAGGCAATAAATAGCATTTTTATCATATCAAATATTATCTCTTCAAATAAGCTTGTTACTGAGACTATAAACAAAAACAAACGCTTTCAATTACCCTATAGTCGTGAATATTTGGGAAAAATCCATGAAAGCCACTATAATTGAGAATGATAAATTAATAATTTAATGGGAATAAAAAATAATTTTAATTAATTACTTTCAAATAAATAGCCTTAAATAATGTATAGGATTTACAATATTGAAATAATTTCTTACAATTCTTTTGGCAGGGAGACAGTGGTGGTCCTTTAGTATGCAACTTTGGAGGTCGATGGTACCTGATGGGAGACACCAGCTACGCCACCAAGGGAAATTTTATGGGTGGCTTGTGCGCCATGCCTTCCAATCAAGTGATGTTTAGTAAAGTTTCCGACAAAATTGACTGGATCAAAGCGATGGTGGCGACCTATTCTTAAAAACAATTGTGAAAATTTAGAATTAGTTAATTTTTTTTAATAAAATTGCTTCATACATCGAATTTTTCATTCAAATTAAAAATTCTGTGGTACAAACTTTTTGAATCCTTTTAACTATAAAAAAATAATTAATTTAACTATATAAACAAATTTACAATATAAATATATTTTTTTGTGTTTTATCAATTTTAAAAGAAAATATTTAATCATATTTTTTAACATTAATCTGAGAATTCTGAAAGAATATTAAACGAATTACGAAAGATACAAAAAATAGTTTCTTCCTTTACAATTCTCAAAGAACACCAAATATTACAATTCTAAAATAATACATTACTCTATTATATAAAAATGAGTTGTTGTTTGTTCGTACTGTATGCTTTACTGAACTATACAACCTATTTCCATGCAAACTGGTCAACTCATTGCTTGCATCTGTGTGAGGATATAGACAGAGTACATTTATCATATCTATGATATAATAATAAATTTTTGTTTGCACGTATCTTATACGCGGCCGAGCTATTCAACCAATTTCTATGTAATTGGTCAAATTATTGCTTCCGCTTTCGTGAAGGTTGTAAACATAGTACAGTTATCATATCTTTATATATAAATGAATTTTGTTTGTTCCTATCCCATGCTCTGCTGTACTGTTCAACCGATTGTAATGAAATTTGGTAAAACCTGTTGCTTGCACTTACTCGAAGGCTATATTTTAAAACTGATAATTGACGAAAGACATCTCATCTCATGGAAATCTCATCTCATTTTGAAAGCTCATCTGAATTAATCGCACATATATCAAACCGAAAAAAATTATTATGATTGATGTCAGTCAATGTGATGGAAATGAAACCGAAAATACTTTGTGAAAGCTCAAAAAAATAATTTGTCTCCAACAAACCGCACATATTATTCAGAGTAGATCTCACTTAAATAGAATAAAATTATTATCGATGCCACTTTATGTAAGTTACATATAATGGAAATTTTCCAGTGCAAACAGTAATTTCCCTGTTTATTATGTGAATCTACAAACAATATTTCGATTATACAAATGTATATCATGTTGATTGCGTCTGCAAAAAAATACGTTCCCAGCTTTCATCACTTCATAGATCTAATAGCGCAACATCTACAAACTGGTCAAACTGAGCTTCATAAGCAAACAAGTAACGACAAGACAGCTATTAATCATGTCGTTTACAAATTTCAAATTCACGTGTTTCAGAGTCTCAAGATCAATATGATGTAAGAACCGAAAAACCATCATTACATGCTATCTGATCACGAGTATCAGAATCAAAAAGTCAATATAAGATAAGAAGCCTGGCAACCATCTATAATGGAACGTCGATTGGAAAAGATGTGCTCACTTCTTGCAATCTCATTATTCCTTCCAACATTCCGTTTCATTTCAAACGACTGCAGTTCTCCATTATACTTTCATTCTCTATGACCATCAGCAAGTCGCAAAATCAATCACTTCAAGTGTGCGGCCTGAACATAAAAAAATCCATATTTATCACATAACCAGTTGTGTGCTGGATGCTACGAGTCGGACAATCAAGAAATTTATTTGTTTCTGTTAAAGACGGAAAAACAAAAATATATATATTGCCTACCCTAAATCTTTTGAATTATAAAGTTTAAAAAAACGAATAAATGTTATTTACACTTCTTCTTTATATATTATTTCTTTATAGAATTTCAACCGATATTTCCAAGATTATTTCTTCTGCGGCAGCAACATGCCAGGTAGTAGCTAGTTGTATTATAAATATCAACACTTTATATGTAACACATTCGTACAAATTTCCCTAAATCAGGCATGAATTCAATTTACTTACAATTTATTACCCACAACGAAACATTGGATGATAAAATGCCTATCATCATAATTTCTTATGAAACAAAACATCAGACCCAAAATTTTCTTTTATATTAAAACTTCAATTGTAAAATGGTAAAGTAAAAAATTCTTATAAAAAATATATATTTTTATAAAGCAAATATCTTATAAAAAATTTATTGATATCTCGTAAAATTGAACATGGCGTTTTTTAAATAATGGGGAAACATAAAAGATCGAAAAGCCGTTAAAGATAAATTTGTTCTGTAATATAAAATAGTAGTCTTACTAAGGAAATATATTTTTAGAAATAAGAAATTAATCAATGATTCTGTCAAAATTATTCTGTGGGTTATTTAAGAAGCAGATAATGGAAATTTGACTATAAGATAATAAAATTTATTTTATTGCATTAATTATTTATTTTATGCATATTAATTCGAAAATTATTTACTATATTACAATGAATTCATGACCAAAATTTCATTTTACATATATTGATTAAAATTTCTTAAATTTATATGAAGGGTTTTAGGTAAAATAATGGTCAATGTATGTAATTGAACTCGATTGAATTGAAGACATAAACATCAGAGATCTTTCATAAGAAAACGTTCATCAAAGTTTTTAAAAACACCATACAGATAAATGCAAAAAAAAATTGTTTTTTATGTATGTAATAATGCCGCCTTTTGTCAAGTTATCAAAATAAAATTTAGTATATTTCATATGATCTTGGAGATTTAACTGAACCAACCAAATGCATACAAAAAAGGAGCATTAAAACTGTAAAAAAATATGAACTCAAAAGAAACTAGAATTACATAAACAGCACAATATTAATTTTTCCTTTGAGAATATTCTTACAATGCATTAGAGAAAATAGATACTAGTTCTATGGATACTAGCTTACTTTCCATTGTGGGAATTAAATCCATGTCTGAAGGAATTACTTTAGTAAACAATCAAATTTCAAACATTTCAATGAAAAAGAATAATACGTCAAAATCAGCCTCATTGATAAAAATAACACCAGAATGAATGATTCGATTTTTCTGAAAACGATCCTATTCAAGAGCTAATCATTTATGGTGTAGTTTGAAACAAATTTAATTTTAGCAGATTAAATTAGTTTCAAAATACATCATAACTGAAAACCTCATTAATCATTTATAAGATTCCTCTCCAGAGTCCCCGGTTTGGGGTAGCGCATCTTCCCCGAGATCTGGGCTCCCCAGGGTTGAGTCTTTGTTCGGGCAAGGTTGTTCTTCACCCTGTGTTCTTTCTGTGAGGTGTGTGAAAGAGCTCCTCTGTAAAAGGGGTTGTGAAAGCGAGTGTGTGCATATCACCTTCATATAAGCTTGAAGTCAGACTTCTGCCCTCGGCTACTTAGAGATCTTTACCCTCAGAAGTTTCTGCACCCTTCATCCACGGTAACGCGCGCATGACATCATCATCATAAGATTCCTGCACAAAATATAATTTATTTTATGATATTTAACCTTTGATTGTACATGCTTTTTTTCAAATATTTTAAATGAAAAATATAAAAGGTAATTAAAGAAACACTTTGATTTAATACAATTCACTTTAATAAGTGGTAGGTAATAGAAGAATGAAGTAAGCTCTTTTTGTTATGATATTTTAAGAAATCTCCAAAATTTATAAAATATGGTTAACAATTGTCTTACTTATTAGAAAAAATGCTTACTTTATGGATTTAGAATTATTGTTACAATCTTTCATCCTAACACTATATTTCTGAAATCTAAAAATACGTTGTTTTGCATGTCAATCCGAAATTATCGAAAAATAATGGATTTTTTTACTTGCAAAAGTTGTAGACTGAAAGAAAATTACATTATTTTTTTAATTAATAGTCAAAATTAAATGTATGTAAACTTGAATATTGATATGTTCTTCATATAAAAAAGGAAACTTGTGCAGGAATTAAACATTCAACATATTAAAGTAGTAGCTTCCTATTTTAACTATTAGAATTCATGAAATGAATTAAGAAATAAGGAGTAAATGGTGTCATTTCGAGAAATCAAATAACCAGATTTCCAAATTCATTGGACTTTTTTTGTAAAGAAGTGGAGATAAACCGTGATTAAAACTATAGGTGACTTTATAGAGTTGGAGCAATATCTTTTCCATTTATTTTAATATGATATTTAGTCAATGACAAATTGTTTATGTAAATAAACGATTTAATCAGTTCTTCTTAATATCAAAAAGAATCATCGTGACTATTTTTCAGAAATTAATAATCTCTCTTCAAATTTTAAACAAAAAGAGTTTCGGTGAACTGTTTTTCTATTGACTGAAAAATGAAACGGTATTATTTAACCATTACTAAGGGCAACCTTTACTGCGTCCCTTCTTAAAAAACTTTTCATGAGTTGAAATTTAAAGACAAGCAGCAATCTGTTTTAGTTATCACAAAATCCTTGTAACTAATAGCTAAATAGACATAGAGTGTACTATAGAAGTACATATAGAACTATAGAGATGTACTATAGAGTGTACATATAGAAGAGTACTTTATACGTGCCAATCCACTTCACTGATTCTTTAGCATCTGCGAATATGTATTTTATATGGATGAATATTTGATTGGTAGTTGAATTAATCTATGGAATTTCTTAAAAATATGAATCCAGCAGGATGGGATTGTAACTGACAATCGTTTTAATCACGCATTTTCCTGAAAATTATGTTTGGAAACAACATTGGATTTACGAGGATAATCAATTTAATTATGTAATTTTTTGTGGGGTGGGTGTGTGGAAGGTACAAAAAATACCAGAAGAGCAGATTTTATAAGCTATATTATTGCTACATTAACCTCTTCAGAGCTAGTTCTCTGAGAATACCAGTTATTCTTGATTTCAAGTATAAATGATTGTCCACGATTCTGCCAAATTGTATGGCTTTAAAGCTATGCTATTTTAATTTTCTGAAGATTTGCTTATAGTGTACATAAACCATTGTAATAAAGATAGTCGCATTGCACTATTAAAAACTTAAATATCAGAGTCATTCTGAAAATTTTAAGATATTTCAATTTTCTTTCTTTTTTATTTTTCTTCTGATATATGAATATTTAAACAATGTTCTCCTTTTCAACAATGGATGAAAATATCTCTATTAAATATTTGATGGAATGAAGATAACGATTTGAACTCCAGGTATATGTAATCCAATAATCTATTCTTAGAAATAAAGCAAAAAATTTTTCAATTGTTGAATTTTTCAAAGCTGAATCTAATTCGCAAAATTTTAAATTTCAATTCGTATCAATAAAAAGGCATTTTTTTTATTTTGAAAAAGAGAAACTTTACTTTTTGAAATGCAAATTCAATACTATTGAAATATTGAATTTCAATTGAATCGCAAATATTCAATATTTACAATACTATTGAAAATTATCGCGGAAAACGTGAGTGGGCAGTTCTGTTTTGATTAAAATTCTTGTTAAAAAATTTTCAAACTAGCTCCGAAATGCACATTTTCACTCTTTAAGATATTTTTTTTTTCAGTTTTATGAATTACTGTTTTTTTAACAAACTTAACAACTTGCAACCATTTTTCTGTTGTATTTTAAAACAAATGAGGGAAAAAAGCAGCAACAATATTTTTTAATAATTTCTTCAAACATGATACTTTCCATAAATTAATTATTGTTTCCTAAGTGAATTCATTTACGACCCCCATTTACTTTAGTATTACAATTTTAAGATAAAACAATGGAATTTTTTATGCTATATGCATTTAAGGTAGGAAGAATTTTTTAGCATTCATAAAAAGATGTCAAAAGCTCCGAATTTCTTAAATTTTTACCATTTCATTTTAAACAACATAAAGTATATTTATTTTCATCAATAAACCATTTTTAACTGAAAAAAAGGAATTCTGATTTCATTTAATTCAATGTAACAATGATACACATATATGCATACATTCATACAATATGGTTATAATACCGTTTACAAACCATGTATGAATGAAAGTTGAATTTTAACAAATATATATACAGTTTAAATTTATAAAAAAGGTTATCTAGGCTTTACTATATTACTTCATTATTTTTAAACTTCCTTATTATAGAACAAATAAGGGTCATCTCGAGAAAATGCCGCAAGTTGATTGGCGTAACTTCCTCTAATTAATTTCTGAAATTATATTAAATAGAGACACCAAAATTACATGATTCAAATAGTTTTTATCGGTCTTTTAGTGTAAAATACTCTTGTAACAGAAAAACATAACAAACAGAAATGTATAAATATTTTTAGCATTTTGGAAGCACTGACTTAAAAAGCATAAGATATTCTTTGACTTATATCAAGCATTTTTCTTTGAGGGCTATGTCTATCTTTAATAATTTAAAAATTAGCCTTTGATTCGTAATTGAAATGGACATCCAATATACGTTGCAATAATAGTACAATTTTCTTTAAACAATTCTTATAAAAATTACACGTTTTAGAAAACTAGAAAATGCTGATAAACATTAAATTGTGTATGGAATATCACGGGAAAATAACATTGGTTTCTAAGTTACAGTTATAAAAAAAATTCCATATATAAAAGTAGACAATTACGAAACTTTGTGCATTGATTGACAGGTACTTTTTTCTAGAATTATTATATTTTTATTCAAGCAAAATTAAATCGGTAAACGAACTATCTTTATAGAAATAGATGCAAACAGATGTTGTATTTCTGGTCGGAACCGATAGCGATTTTAACATGTGTCTTAAAACGCTAAGCTGTTTTTGACCTAAAACATTGAAGAGAAAACATTTCTGAAAAATTACAACATTTACTGCCTTCATGACTTTAAAAATGAAGGAAACTTTAAGTTTTTTTGTTTCTTTATTGATTTTTGTGCTACAATTTGAAAATTTTCTATGCAGTAAGTATAGATATGAAGTTAGTATTTGTCCTATAAAAAGCAGCCCAATTTAGCTTTTGTTAAAACGTTTTGTAAATTCACATTGACTACTTTCTGTATTTTCTTAATGATGTAAAAGCAGGGAATTAAAAGCGAATATAAAATAATGCTTTGTGTGTTTATATATAAATCTCACCCCTAGAAATTGAAATCAGATTTACTCCATAAGTACGATAGCGTATTCTGGTCCATTTTAATCCATGTCCATAACGGAAATCTTACACTTAAGCAAAATATTGATTTTTTTTTGTGTGTGTGTGTAAATCGAATATTTTATGTAGAAAATTGTGTGAGTGAGTATGAGAGAGAGGGGGATAATATTTTCAAAAAATAAAATAACGAATGAAGCAAAACATAAGAAAAAAGTGAAGGCTGATATCATATTTTATTATTTTTATCTAAATCTAAATTTATATTGAAAAGAAAAAAATGTATGAAGAATATTGATATAATGAGGAAAATTTTTGTGTTAGAAGAGCATTATAGTAAAGAGTAATTGTCTTATAATTTACACTCAAAATGGCTCAGCAGTTAATGTTCGGAAAATGAGAAAATTGAGAATGTTGAAAGGCTTGTGAGAAAAATTTAAAAAAATTTATTTGAAATTATGAATTTATTTTTATAAAATGAGAATATATAATACATATACATTAATCTTATTTATATTATAATTTTGATAAAACTTTTTCAGATGACGAGGATGATTACGATTATAGAAAAGATCCCAATTACATATACTGTTACGATACACATAAATTTGATGCTCGTGTCAACGCTACTGGACACATATACAGTCCAAGATACGGCGAAGGAGAATATCCTGCTGACATGGGATGTACTTATGAAATACTTTTGCCAGAGAATTATGTAAGTGAAACATTGAAAAACTTTGAATTATTTTTCTATTTATTATACAAATTTATTTTACCATTTGTTTGTATCATATGAACTTTTTAGAAAATTTAATCTTGCCTTTATTCACAAAGGATAGAATATTCAGTTTCAAGTTTATACTAAAGCTATTTAAAAGTATGTTGCACGATTTTTTACAATTAAATACATTTTTAATAATGGGCTAAATTATAAGTTTCAGTGTCACATATTCTACAGTTCAATGCTCATGCTAGAAGAGTGGTCGTTTATAATAAATGTATTCATAAAAATATATAACAGTAATCAGTACTTTCAAATCATAAATCATTTTTCTCCTTTTTGTTGATCTGAAAATATTATCACTCAGAAATTATAATAATTATCCTTTTAATGATAAAGTATGTTGCCTTGAAATTTTTTTTTCTGAAATTTTGATAGTTTTTTTTAAAGTATTTTATGTAATATTTGCAATACTGCTTTTTATCATTAAAAGAAAATTGAAACTATTTTCGTTGTTTCGACAAATATTTAAAGATTTTTTTCATCTACATTTGAAAAAAATGATTTTGTTCATTTTTTGTATTTTTGGTTACAAAAATTTATTTATTACATTTCATCAATTTCACCGGGAAATATATTAAGATAATCTAAGATAGTATAAAAATATCCTATAAATTAAAAAAAATATTGTTAAATGTTTACTTATTTTCAACTGAATAGTGATAGCGAGAAAGAAGATGACTCAGTTGAAAAGGAACTATTGCATATTTTAATTTGTTTTTGTCTTAAATAAATATTTGTCTATTTCTTCAATATGTGACCAATTAGTAATTCTTAATATTATTTACATCCAATTTCCCTTCCTCATAACATTACATTATAAATAACTATTCTTTAACTTTTCTTATTTCACCCCACCTAATATGCAGTTAGACATTCTCATGGAAAACAAATATGTCAAGCCATTTTAATATTAAAATCGTTTACATATCAAGAAGGAATTTTTAAAAAGAAAAAAAAATCGCTGCATTAGACAACGGTTAATTAGATGTTGCAAGACATAAATTTTTGCAAATATGACGTCATGGGACATCAAAAAAATATGGCAATAAGTTAAATGGAGCAGGTATATAACGTTATTTTAAAGCTTAACACAGTTCAGAGTTTAGAAATATTTTTTGATACAGCCATGAACATCTTGTAAGGTATATTTATTTAATTGAAATAAATATAAACAAATTCTTGGTAAAACAACTAATTACCAAAGGTAGATAGTAATAAATGAAGTATACTTTGTTTTTGTAATATTGAGAGCTTGTAGCCACAACCAAGAATCCTTTTATTTATTTATAAACAATGGATTTAATTGCCACATGGTTAGATTTTATCTGAAATTCGCAAAAGCGTTAAAATTTATACTAGCTGGTGATAGAGTAAATGTTTTTATTTTTAATGGATCGTATTTTGATGGAATGGTAAGCATATTCATCTTTTTAATAAACATATCTACCTCAATACCTCCAAATGGCTAATGCTTAAAGATTTAGACCCTTTAAACAAATAAGAAATATATATCAGAGGAATTGATTCTAATATATCTTCAAACAGTTTTAATTAAATTTATTTATTCATTTTGTGTAAATCTTAAACTATCAAACCATGTTATAAATAATCTAAAATATAACGAACATTTCTAGAACCCCTTGGATATTGTCAAGAGAATAGAAATTATGAAAAGGGCATTGTTTTTAAAATGATAAATTATTGTATCCACTTGTATCAATTACATTGTATATTAATAAAGATAAATTTTAATCTATCCAGAAACTTCAGCTCTTATCAATATTGTAATACTTAACAAAAATCCATTTTTTCAAATCATATAAGAAATGGATGATGTAATGCATTAAATGTTGGTTTATATCAGAGACAGATGTATATTTTTTTTTCATACTAATTTGCTAAAGCTCAAATTATTGAATATTATCTCATATATTAGATTCGTTCTTCCAAGATAAATTCATAAATATTCATAAACATTCAATTTAATTAATTTTCTACAAATAATCCAACATCTAAAATATTCCATGTCATTATTTATAGTGTTATTTGGAACATTTTCATAATTTTGTAGTAAAAAATATAGTTTTTGCATTTCCCCTTGCCCCTCAGTAAAGATTTCACTGACTTGTTCCAACAATAATGCTTTCTTTTTCCTTCTTTTCTTAACAGAAAAACTATCCATATTTTCAAAAAACATTGAGCCCAGATTTATTTGAAAAATATTCTTGCTTTTGTATAGGATTTAATTCATTGATGCACTAAATAATACATAAAGTCAGTAGGCTTTGTGTGAAAATTTATTTATTTGAGCGATATTATAAAGAATAGTAAAGAAACATCCTCTTCCAATATTCCAATACTAATTATTACCAACATTCTTTGCCAATCAGTACCAATATTCCAATACCAATTGTTCTTGCGTTGAATAAAAACATACATGTTTAATTTTGTCCTAATGACGAATTAAGTGTTCATCATCCACAACTCAAGCTTAACAAATGTATGATAAGTCTTTCACGTCAAATGTGCCCAAAGTCTTATAGCAATATTTATATTTTCATGTATTACAACATGTTGTTGTTGTTGTTACTTATGGCACTTTACAAGCTTGCTGACAGAATTACAGCATTATTTTTTCACTACGTGACATCCTTTGTATTCACTCAATTGTACAACAACGAAGTTTATTTAAATAATAGAGAGAGAGGATGGATTTATAAGTGCATAAAATCTTTATCATATACTAGCCACCTTTGGCTACCAGCTGGTTCACCATGAGTAATGCGTTCTAAAATTTTCAATTAAGTCACATATTCATTAGCCTTGAAGTAATACCGGGCATTGATTGGCCTGAAATTAAAAATGTTTTTTTCCGTGATGTTGCCATATAAATATGTTAAATATGTTTTTTAAAGAAAGCGAAAAAGGAAAAAATATTATTGAATAAATGATTTAGATGTTGCAAACGATTATAGAAACCTTGGATTTGCATTTATTTTTTTAGAAAATATCACATTTTATGTTTCTTTTATTGTATCCAGTCACGTGCTAAAAGTTGCATTTCTTTAGACTTGATTTACGATGGGAGTTGGTTTTATTTGAACTTCCGTCATTGCTTTCCTTTATTTTATCCAATCACGTGCTCAAAAAAAAACATGGTTAAAATATTTCTTTAAAAATTCGTTAAAAATAGAAGCTTAAGTTATACGTTAAAACATTAATACCATAAGAAAGCTAATTTTCTTTATCTTTAAATTGAGGCAAAAATCATGTTTGCGCGATAATATTTTCAGAAGTTATAGCGGAAAAACGTCAAAATTTCGCTTAAATTTTAATTAATTCAAATTCTAATAAAAAAATTTTGAAAAAAGGACTCCGAGGTGCACATTCCCAACCTCCAAGGTATACATGTACCAAATTTGGTAGCTGTAGGTCCAACAGTCTGACCTGTAGAGCGCCAACACACACACATACACATTGAGCTTTATTATAAGTATAGATGAACAAAAAAATAAGAATAAAAATCGTCACTGTTCCTTATAAAAAATATATATTCTTCCTTTCCAGAGAGTAAAAGTAACTTTTGTAGACTTAGATATCCAACCATCAGAAAAATGTAACCAAGACAAGCTTCAGATCATCGGAGAGGATGAGAGAAACCTTCTAGGTATCTTCTGTGGCACTGACTTACCAAGGCCCATATTTTCTGAAAATGGTGACAAAATGTTGAGATTAAGATTTGGAAGTGACCACATGGGCGCTGGAAGAGGATTCCATCTCTTCTACGAAGCAGCATTTAATATGGGTAAAAGTGATGAGATTATTTATTAAAATATAATTAATATTTATTTCTAATAAAACTAAACTACAATCCTATTATACAGTAAGCTCCCAAAAATGAAGCACTGGAATAAAAGGAGGAAAAATTACATTATTACCTTCTGCGAATTTATTTTTCCTCAAAAGAAATTTACATACATACATACAAACTATTCTTGTGTTGATTTACCATGGTATTTGTAATGTAAATGTTCAAAGTGTGCACCTCCTCGTTGCTGACTATGTTCATATCGTTCAAGCATTTTCTCAAGCATATCCTCAAACAATGTTTGCTGCAGACTATGGCAAATAGAGAGGATTTCCTCACTTACTTCAGGCACAGTTCTAGGAGAATCTTCACAGTTTAACAATTTTTCCTTAAACATTCCCCTTCCTTCGACACAGTAATACACAACCAGAATGCGAAACTTCTTAATAGACAGTATGATTGTTACTTGGTGTTGTCTTATTAAACTTCTCTTGAAATTGTTCTGCCACCTTTTTCCAACTCTGCCCACCTTCACGAAAACTTCTGTACTACCGGAAATAATGCTCAAATATAAATACTTTTTCCTCCGTCGAGAGATTGAGAATGTCCCAACACACAAGATCCTTTTCACTGCTGCAAACACATGTAGCTGGAGCTATATATGATCGACAAATGCAAGCAGATGTTAGAGTTGTGCATTTTTCAGTACTATATATTTGTGTGCATACAGT
>JAPMOQ010020905.1:1980150-1992943 GCA_026543055.1 Argiope trifasciata
AATTTCTTTCTATTTCTCCCAGATTCCTTTTTCCCCTTTAATTAAAACACTTCTAAACAAGCTTTTATTTTATTTTATTTGTTACTTGAACAGCGCTAGACAAAAAAAAAATCAGAAACAAGACAGTTAATCATATTAATTCATAAAAATTTCCCAGTCTATTTGATCTAGAATACCTTACCCTTTGAAACAATGCGCAGCAGTGACGACCCACTGAGCGTTTATAAGGGATCCTCCACAGGAATGACTAAAAGTAGAATAACGGCTCTGTAGGGACACCTGCCACGGCCAGCTACCGGGTACGGCTTCTTGGCCTCCGATGATACGATCAGGAGAACGACCACCAAAAACAGTGTCTGGAGTTATAGGAGGGTCTCCGCACTCAGAGGTGGCCAAAGGAAGATCTGCATTAACAATAAAATAGCATTTATTAACAATTAACTACAAATTTTAGTGAGTTCGAACCCCGCCTTGCGAAGAATGTCCGCGTGTGCGGTGACTGGCGCATGTATGAATCCGCCGTGGTCACAAAGTCATCCATGTACAGAGTAACACCACTGGGGGGTACTGGTTCTGAAGTGATCGTTCTCTAATCCAGGTCTAAATTACGATTTGTAGATGAGTGAATGAAATGTATGAATAAAGTCCACCCCGTAAAAAGGGTAGTGATGCGTGAGTAGCTAACTCATACTCTTGGCCCTAGATGACGCTACTGAAAAAACAAATGTTCAGTTCAGTTCAGTTATATTAACGTCCCGTTTAAAGCAACACGAGGGCTATTTTGGGACGGACCTCGTAATTTTGAACCACGGTCAGATGACGAGGACGACACCAGAAGTGGCACCCCCCTCTCCACACCACACCACACCAGCGGGAGGACTTTGGCCTGACAGATTTAACGTGCAAGAGACCCCCTCACACGACGGATCTTCGGTGGAATCGAGTCTCGAACCCGAAACCCTCCGGTTCCGAAGCCGAGACTTTACCACCGGGCCACCGCGGCCCTCCTGAAAAAAAAAAAAAAAAAGACTTACAATTCGGATTAAATCGCATTGGCTCTAATCAGCGAGCTTCTCAATGACAATTGCCATTAAAAACAACAATAAACAAACAGCAACACGAATTTTATTTAAAGAATTGGAAAATCGATAGTAATATAACGGTGAAAATGTTTCTGTATTTGTGTGAATGTGTACAGGAGTGTGAAGGCGTTAGTGCATGAGTGGTCTATAGGTCAGACAAATTGATCTGAGGCTACATATATAACTTCGGAGAAGTTATACATGAGATCGAAAGTGTGAATTTAGGAATCCTTTTTTTATTTTAATTAATCAAAAATCATGCTGAATTTTGGCGTTTCCCATGATAATTTCTAAAATCATGCGTTGTGTTCCTACTTATGGCACTTAACAAACCCTTGACAGTTATTTGTCAACGATTCAACCCGAATGACTGTCTCTTGTTTTTCCAGTAGTGCCAAATAAGGCCAAGAGTTTGCCTTAGCTCCTTCACGCGTTACATTCTCTTGCACAACCCTTTTTTACAGGGGGAAGCAATCTTTTTTACAAGGATGAATCATTCATACACCTCACAGATAGAGCACAGAGCAATTTTCCCTAACAGGGACTCGAACCCAGGACTCCCAGATCACATGGAAGACGTCCTGCCCCTTACGCCAGGACATCGACTCTAAAATTATTATCGTATGAAAAAAATTTTTACATCGTTGGAAAAAAATTTTTAATTGTCTTTTAAATTATACCAATTTAACAGTGGTGCAAATTTTTTTTCTGAATTTTTGCAACTTTTATTTTATTTTATTTATTTATTTTTGCTTAATTTTTAACAATGGATTGCAGTGTTGATCTGAATTTCAAATCATTTTCATTATTTCATGAAATGCTCCATCGCAATATTTTCTTTAATTGTTGAAAATTAAAGTAGAAGAGTTCTATTTAACATTTATGTAGTTTACAAGGTAAGTAAAAAAGTGAAATTATAATAAGATGAAATATAAAAAGTAGATAAACTGGGTATTGACGTTTTTAATAATGCAGTGCTGTTTTGGAATTTTCTCTATTAGAAAGTTTCATAAGCATGATCAATTGAACTAAGACAAGTAAAATAATGCGCCTTTAATGTCAGAATAATTTTGACGTAATCATTAGTATGATGTTTTGTCTAAACGATTTAATTTAAATTAACTACATCCAACTCGTCGTCAAAGGCGACTGATTTATTGTAGGAAGCAACAACCTGTGTTATTTTAGGTATATGCTCTTAAACACTCTAAAATATTAATTAATCGAACTAAAAGAAAGATTCCATTTCGGATGAAAATTTTCCGATTAAATCATGAGTATCCATTTCTAATTTTTATCAAATTACTGCACATAACTATGAGATGTTTTAAGAGCAAAATAAGTTCAAAACTCTAAAGGTTTCATTTATGAGCCTTATGAAAATCAAAACTGGTCTTTCAGGTTTACAATAGGTGCATATCATTACATATGTAGCTAAAAGTCAGATTTAACCTGTATGGGCCCATAAGCAATGCAAATTTCGAATCTTCTTTCTTGAGCTCTCACGAAAAGATATCTTTTTATTGGTTTTAAACTCCTGCACCTAATTTTTTCATGCGATGGATGGTGTGACTAAGTGAAATAACAAAATATTTAATAGCGAAAAAATAGCAAAAATTTCTAAATAAAATTAAAAGATTTGATTTCCATTTAGTATACAAAAAAGTCAAAATTTAAATTTAAAAATGAGATTGTAAATCTATTTCATGAACAATTAATTTTTTATTTCTACCAAACAGTTCTTAAAGTGTCGCAATATTAAGATTAAATTTATAATTTTTTATCAAGATAGATATTACTGAATAAAGTCTTTTGAAATAAAACTTTAAACTGTTACAATATGGATCAGAAAATTGTAGTATTTTAGATAAGCTCTGAAGTAGCAGAGGAATGGAAAATAAAACTACCATGACTCCATTAATATTCAGAATATTTTATTAATGTTTTTGACTGAAATAGAAGATACCTGTAATATATTTATTCCTACAAACTGAATATATCATGGAATTTACAATTTACAATACTAGTGCATTCCCTAAAATTTCATAATGATAAGAATCGCAAATTTATTTTGTAAACCAGGGAGATTTTTAATTGACTATACTAGGGCAAGAAAACAGCTCACGAAAAAACAATTACAAAAGAAATGAAATTTCTTTGGAAATGAAGTAAACTTAACTGCAATCTTCTTCATCTGTTCCATCTCCGCAATCATCGATTCCATTGCATTTGTGCACAGCTGGGTCAAAACATTTCTTGTTGCCGCATTCCTGCAATTCTCCTTCACAATACGCTGAAAATGAATTATTATTACGAGAATCTTTCTGCTCATAGGACAAAATATTCAATCACTCAAACTCCTACCTTACATTATTATGTTTTATTAATTCAATTAAATTTTAAAAAGGTTTTTTTGTTATAGAAATTAAGCAAATTTTCATGTGTAATTTAATTTGATTTGTGTCTCCCATTCATTGTCTCAATATATAGCATAATGTGTTGTTATCCTTCTCTATGGTGAATATTTGAATTTCATCTTTTTTACCTCTTTTCAAAACTAATTCTATATAATTTTGTAATAGATTAATTAAATTTGTTAAATGTTACATTGTTTTATTTGATAGAAGAATATTATTAACCAAAATGTAAAAATGGAGAATAGAGTAAAATGTAGCCGAGTTTAAAAAAATGTTTTTTATGAATTACATTGATTGACAAGAAGGAAGCAGAAACATCACTATCTCATTGTTAACGTTAAATTAAATGAAACATTTATGAAACCACATGAACACTTTGTTCATCCTGATTTGCAGAAAATTGTATCTGAACTAATTTAATTAATTCTTGGCAGCTGCATTGATATCTTCTGAATAGACTGTGGAACAGAACATAATCACTAGGAGTAATATAAATACATGGCACTACAGCCTCGAGTGAGGTTTCTGTCAAACCTTGAATTCGGGATCAATCTCATAATTTTTTTTTCATTATAGAAGGCTTTATTTTATTCTGTCTTTAGCAGAAATAATAGTAAATTTCCCATGCACAAATATTTTTAATTAATGAGGAACTTGGTTTCAGTGGTTAAATTACAGGCATTGTCTTTCAAGACAATGCCTGTAATTTAACCACTGAAATTATATAATCACTAATAATTTAACCAGTGAAATAATTTAACCACTAATTCTAGCTGCTACAATTCGATTAAAAATCACATTGGCTATCATCCCTTTCCATTGTCCACTGATGATAAAAAAAAATTCTTACTAGAATGATTTGTAACTTCTGGTAATCTTTTTTTCCATATTGATTCATTCATTCGAAGTATCCTTTAAATGAACGACACTTTAGTAAAGTTAACTTCACTGACAGTTGAAAAATCGATTTTTAATAAAAAATGTTGACTTTTTTTAAATTTAACCTTTTTAATATCTGAACAATTTGTTGTTGTTTTTTTTTCTTAAACAGTTTGAGTTTTATTCCTAGGGTGATTCTTTTGGAAGCCAAATTGATTTTTATATTTATTTATAATCCGTTTTAATACTCTTTTATATTATTAACTAATATTTCCCCAAATTCTAAATTTCCAAATATCTTTTTTAAGAAAAACCTCATAAATTTCAATCTAATGTATGCTACAAACTTCTTATTATAACATTTCGATAGGTTTAGCTGTTCCTGATTCTATAATAAGTAATCTGCCCATTTAGAAAGATTTTGCAGTTATTTCTATGTTTGTGACTTTAAAAGAAATAGAACTTTCATGTTATTTATCCGTTGAATGTAAGCATTTATAGACTGGATACAATTGCAAATAATTTCCAGGAACTAGATAATGCATTTCATAAAGTACTGGCAAGATTTTGGACAAATCAATAAATTTCTAAATTAAAATATTTTTGGTTATAATCGATAGTTGCACTAAAAAAATACTCTTTTTAAATAGAAAAAAATATTTTTGACTTTAATTCGTATATTTTTGGTTCATATGTATTTTTTTTATCTATTTTACACAACAAAATTCCGTTCAGATTATATTATTTCAACAAGTATTTTTAAACAACAACCAGTCAGGAATAAAGGGAACAATGTCTTACTAAGATGTGTGCCTGCTTCAAAGCGAAGATGAAATCCTCTTCCAGTTCCCATTTTTTCTGTCCGGAAAAGAATATGCATCTTGTTGATCCCCGAATCGGTGATGATCGGCATAGGTTTGTCTCTTCCGCACACTGTTGAAATGACTTCTTCCTTCTCGCCTGAATAAATAACCAAAGAATCCTGCCCGCAATATTCGGATGGCTCAATATCCAAGTCCACAAATGTAAGCTTCAGTTGCTAGTCAAATTTTAAAAAATAGTTCGGGTGTCAGAGATACATTAACTATGACCATCATAAATTATCTTTGAAATCACTTTCTTTCAGAACAGTAACTTTACTTAATAATACATGTTCCTATCTCCAGTTCTCTGACTCCTACGAAATTCGTAGATTTCTATCAAAGGAAAGGTCTTATATTTAGCTGTTCGAGTACAAGTGAACTCAAAAACTGCAAAGCGTAAAAAACTAGACAAATTTAATTTGATGTGTAGGTCAAGGATATAAAAAATAAATAGATTTAGATGCATTGGTTATTAAAAAATAGATTACAAAAAGTATGTAGATAAATTTGTCAAAATATTGATCATTTGCCTCAAAACTATCGTATGCGTATAAACGCTATAGCTCAAAATGATTCAAATGCATGTAATTTGATATGTCACCTTGTGACTATAGTTATAGTTCTGTCAGATTTTGACTTCAGTCTATCAGAAAAGTCAAAAATACATATTTGCTTTTCTGACACTTTTATATTAACCGCGACAGCCATTAATCGCCAAGAAAAAAAAATTGCCAAAAAATTGCCAATAATGCAAACATCGCAAATTAATTTTAGAAAAACTGGAAGATTTATGCCTAACATCGATCTGTCTTAAATGCTATTCGTTGATGTCATACAATTAAGGTATAAGTACAGTTTTACTAAAGAAGCACAATTTCTTTTTAATTCTTTTCCATATTTTTTAGTTTTGGGTAAACCGCTTGTTGATAAAGTTAATAAATTTGAGTGTTTGTCATGTCAAACACTCATCTATTTGATCATATTTCCAACACTCTTATCCCGGAAAAACATAGAACCCTCAGTTACCATCATTGTGTTTGAAAAGCTCTCGGTCAATTACAATACAAAATTAGAATCTTTTACTTTTTCTCCTGTTGTCGCGAGTCGACACATTAGAAATTTTGAAAATCTTGACTACACAAATCAGAGCATTAAATTATTTTTATTAGCATTATTGCTCTTAAAATGTCTTTTCGTACTAAATCGAAGCCATCTGTAATTTTGTTCTTCATTTTTTCCCTCGCATCTTGTACCATTTTTGAGACAGCAACTTTAACTTAATTCATTATCGCCAGATGACAGCGTAACCGATAATACAATGCATGTTTATTTTCTTATACTAGAAACAAAACCTCTAGCCAGTCAATGCGGTAAGACAGAATTTAGTGGAAATTCTGCATGCACTATGAAATCAAAAATATCCAGACAGTTTCAGATCTAAACATGTTCCTCTATATCACTACTCTAGAATAATTTGAAATTTCATCATGTAAAATTAAAATTTGGTCGCCAAGGCATTAAGTGGGACTTATCAAAACTTGATAAAAACAAAAAAAAGATTATGTCTCACCCATTTGCCAAAAGGCTAATATTATTTTTAAACGTTCATCAATAATTTTTTTTTACTTTGATATTTTCGAAAAAATAGCATTATTTTAGGAAAAATATTATTTTTAAATCTCAAATTTTCTTGTGTACTTTTAATTAAAAATAGAATTTTTAAGTGAATAATTCAAAATGCGTGCAATATGCGGTAAAATATTCTTAAAGCATTGCATTAAAAATATAATTATATTAGCATTCAAAAAAATAAGAGTATTTTGGAAAATAAAGTTCAATCAAGCATACGCGGAAAACAAGCCTTTATTCTTAATTTCAAAACTAAATATATAATGCAACTTTTATAGAAATTCTTGTAGAATTTGATAACGATTCAGAAAGATATAATGTTAATTTAAGCTGAATTTTGGTTGTTGTAGAGAAACCAAATCACGGGATTTTTTTATAAATTGTTAACCATTAAATTTGAATCTTTGAAAAATTATATTGAATTCTACATTTAGAAATATATTAAATATCTTTGTAGCTACACTTATGTCTAACATTCCTATTCATCACATGTGCTATGGCTTTTATCTAAACTCTGAGCACACTATTCTAATTTCTTCAATATCCATATTAGCAGACTAGTTAGTGTTTTGTGAATAGCAACACGTTCATTTAAAAAAAAATGGATCATCTGTAAACGGCTGTTATGAAAGGGAACATCGAATTTAAGGTAGACCATAAAAGTCTACATCAGTGTAATAAAGTTTTTTAAAAAAATTGTGCAATTCATCCAACTATAATATGAAATGGATAACCAAAAACTAATGGATAGCCTTTTTCATAGAGTATCAGCTCTTGTTGAAGTGAAAGGATCCAACCTTATATTAGTAATCTATCCTTCCGTTAATTTAGTCTTTCTGTAGATTTGTGGTATATATTCTTAACATCACAAGATAAACTGATGGCGATTATAAAAAAGATAAGTAAAATATTTAAAAAAAATTATTCCTTCTATGAAGTTTTGTATTGTACAAATGGATTCAATAAATTTTGCATCAGTAAGTACATTTTTTTACCTTAACGTTACTATTTATCATTCAACCAGATTGCTGAATAATATATCAGCTAAAAAAATCAATTATATCACAAAAAGACAATTAAATTAAAATAAAATAACATATGCATCAAAAAGTTAATTCTACTTACGTAACCAACAGGACCAATGATCCTATATTCACACCAGAGACCTTTGGGATATTCACCTACTTCATATAATGGACTGTAGAAATCGCCAGTCAGATTATTGATTGTTAGGTGAAATAAATGTAATGTATGGCATTGATACGTTTCCTCTTCATTTGCGTCTAAAACAAAACATATTTATTTTTCGTACTTTTTTCATTTACCAAATAAACAATTACCTCAAAAGATAGCTTGGATTTCAAAACCAGAGTTTATCATGAGAGTTTCGATAATGACAAAAGTATGTTAAATCAAACTAATCCTAATTCGAGATATTAGCATATCTCCGCGTTTTAGGTATCGCTGGATTCGAAAAACACATTTTTGGTATTATATCTGTCGATCTATCTGTCTTTCTGTGACTCGGGATCCCACCATTACATCTTAAGCTCCAACAAGAAGCCATAAATACGTCGCATATATTCGCTATTGTATTTGGTACCAAATGCAATTTTCCGTTAAGGAAATCAAGAAGTCACTCCTATCCACTACACAACGGAATGTAACCTGACCTTCATTCTAATTGACCAAACCAACATTTGAACTCAAACAGAGTTTCTTCTTTCCAAACTTGCTTGTTACTTCTTTCCAAGAATCCAGAATCAGAGAATGATGTATCATTTCAAGGACAATTAAGATTAATAGTGTGCGTGCGTGCATGTGTGTATGTGTGTGTGTGTGTATGTTTGCGTGCGCGCAAAATATTTTATACGAATTAAGAAAGATTGCTAGGATTAAATCATGAATAGTACTCAACTTTTTAAAGTAAATTAGACTTGCTAAATTGAAATTATCTCTGAATGTAACAAGCCGAATTCACTGAATGACCTTGTAGTGGAAGCTTTATAAGCCAACCTTAATAAGCAACAACCTTAATTGATATTACTATCATTCAATTTTAATTGATACTGAAATTAGTCATTGATACATACATATATATATATATATATATATAAAGTCTATACACTATAAGTCTATATACATATAAAAAGTCTCAAATTCATAAATGTTAAATAAATATAAATTACAAAACTTACTTCCAAAACCAATGAAAATCACAACAAAGAATGAAATGTACACTAGGTTAAAATTAACTGCCATGCCAACAGATTGCTCAACAGCCCACTGTAGACTGTTTGCTACTTACTCTCGGATGAATTACAATTCCATGAACTTCTTTATAAGAGTCTGAGTGTCGAATTATCACCGTTATCTAAATCTCTAAGAGAACAAACAGGTGCTGAAGATTATAATTTTAGGCAAGTAACTAAATATTAACGAATAAAAGAAAGAAAAGAAGAGATAGAAAGAGTTAGCATGATAAAATAGCATCAAATCTAAATAACATAACTGCATTATGCTAATCTTTCAAAATTTAATAATCTTTCAGTGGTTAAGATCTAGTTCTGATATCCAAATATATTTTTAATGAAATCAACTCAAATGGGTTGTACTGAAATTAGTTTTGGGACTCACAGTGCATCCTGCAGATGTAAGAAAGATGTGAAGTCATAGTATAGAATAATGCAATGCTAAGTTGAATGATATGCCTAATTGCATTTTGCATGTCATTATAGTTCATGTTCATGAATTTCATTTATTTATGATTTTAATTTAAACACTTGGCAATTAGAACATAAAATACTTCACTGAAGAAGCATGATTAACTTGTCACATTTGTTGCTATAAATAACAGAGCCAAAAACAAAGTCAAAAATTTAAATAAGATGTAACAATGAACTACAGTTTTAAAATACTGCTGTATTCCTAGCTGATAAAAACAATTAGTTACATTTAGTGGGACGACAAATTTATCTGCATATCTAACAACTCTCTTTCCACGTCACTTGACATAATCGCATCCCAAGTTTTGATCGAATGTCTCTTTAGATAAAATTTAATAAATTCTGAATGTCTTTCTACTGGTTCGTAGAAGCGAAGACAAATATTTTGAGGCCGAATTATTACATCAGATCTGCCCAAATTTCTGGTGAAATTGGACCTAAATTCCCGAATTCTCTCCTCCAAATCAAGGTGCTGCCATCAAATGATTAACGGCGATACTGAATGTCAGTTTTGAAGAAATAATATCAAATAATTAAATATGGAAAAATTATTAAGTTCTAAACTTTTTTTATTACTTTATTTTTGAAATTAATATAACCTTTTTTACATGCTGTCAGTTGAAGATAGACAATGTATTGCCTTGTAAAATTGAGCATACCGATGCAATTCTGAGTCATAGTTAATATTACTTGCTTCCCGAACCTACAACAAGATTTTTAACTAGAATAGAAATCTTATAATACAAGATTTGAAAAAACGAAAAAAAATTTAAAATTAGACTTTTTAATAAAAATTTTGTATCTAAATTGAAATTGTGAAAAAGGAGATATTAATATGGTGATAGACATAGTATATATTCATTATGTGTCATGTCAGCATTTACAACTATAAACACTTTGAAATTTTACTTATACCACGCTAACTAACTCACATTCACATCTACAGTGACAGTATTTTAAAGGAAATTTAATTTTATCAAAGTTCTTATTTTCTTTACTGAAAAAAGAAATAATCAATGTTCCTCAATATTTTGATTCAATACGTCAAGTGTGTAGAGCTAAAATTGACTGCCTCTACTTTTTTCTATATTTATTTGTACTTTTCCAGTACAATGTACATATTGATTTATAAAAAATAAAAACAAAAGGAAATACTTCTTTAGAAAAGCAATTAAAACGTCATTGAACGAATCATTGAAATGAGGTTGATCTGAAGTTTGCACTCGAATCTTGCAATGAAAATTTGCAACAGTAATTGATTAATTATTGTGCATATTGAAGCTAAATTCTTCATCAAACCAATTGTATGTTCTATTGTCGAATATATAGAATCAATATAAAGAATGATTCTCGGTCAATCAGAAGCAGATTGTGCATAGAAGCTGCTGAGTAGCAACACTGTTAGATTAGCATTGGGTTAGGAATAGTCCTAAATTACTCTTCCTTTTCTAAATATGTACCACAGAAATCTGATTTCTTCTCATAGTTCCCATTTTAAGACATTATTTGATTTAGAAACAATTGTCAGTACTCTCTCTTTCTGTGCATTAATCCATCCAGTTCTTACCATATATTCCAATATGGGCGTTAGCCCAATTTAATTCTACCCACTTTCATATTTTTATCTTTTCTATTATGGTCCACATTCACCTATTTCTATTTTGAAAAGATTGTATACTATACTGTATTTAGGATTGACAGATAATTAGAAAAATTGAGCATTTCTGTCCATTCTCCATCTTTTCACAATACTCATGGTCATCTTTAGAACTTGCTTTTCTCCCTGAAAACCTATGGTGTGGTGCTTGGGAGTATTGCTGGAAAAATTGATCGATTTTAAAATTTCCGTATTGAGAGATAAAATGTTTCCATATATTAAGTACGCGCATTTGATTGGGCCTTTGAGCGTTTAAAATGACTTTTCTTTTCTCAATAGGATATTTAAAATCGAAAATTACACCGACTGTTAGCAGTTCCAACAATGTTAAAAACAATATCAAAAATGTTTTTCCATTGCAGAAAATATTTCCACGAAATGTATTTATAAAATGAATAACAAAGGAAAAGTGGGAAATAGCTAATGCTACATAAAAAAAACATTAAAAAAATATTTTAAAACAATTTGAATAACTTCTTGCATTCAAAATGATGTTTCTAAGATTTTTACAAATATTTGAAATTCTAAGCATTGACACTCTTAAAGTGTCCGTAAATCATGTTATGTAAAATATTTAAGTTCGTAAACCTTATTTCAATCAGAATGAACTCTTTTTTTTTTCTATAAAAAGAGCAGCCAAAAACTTTGATTTTTTAATTTTACTGATACTAAAGTTACCTCATAATATTACCATTCTCAAACTAGCTTTCCTTTCCGTTTGAATGCAATGAAATCGGACAAAATTGCATAGTGGAAGGTCTTCAAATAAACTGACTCAAATAATGATAGGAAAAAGTCTTTAGGAAAAGGTATTTTATAAATGGCCCTAAGAAAATATGAATAGCTTTTTGAATTAATATGGCCTAGTTTAACATAGATTTTATCATTTATATTTAATTTTTTATATTACAACCTTTTAGGAAATGCGTTAAGAATTTCAGAAAAAAACATTTTCTCAGTACTGAAATAAAAAAAGCACTGAGAAAGTCTTAAAATGACCAACGCAATAAAGCTGCTGTCTTCTATTCATTTCTTTACGATTAACTATTACTAACAATATAATAATAATGAAAAATTTTAATGGTTGTATGATAATATTAAAATTTACAACACAAAGTTGACTAAAATGGCTATATATCAATACTTTTTCCATTTGCATTAGCATTATGTATTCTATGACATACACACACTATATTATATATACCAGCGGGTGACCGAGCTCCGCTCGGAGAAAACAGGTATCGAAGCTAACTCGAAGATTTAAATTTTCAATTGTGATTTATCAAAACAATACATGCCATAAGAAAATTTGTGAAACCATTGGTGAAAAGATAACCGGTTAAAGTGCACCATTGTAAACTATTCTAAACAAAGTTAGAGTTTGGAAAGGGAACTATTCTATACAAAGGTAAAGTAAAGATTGAAGTGTGTTGAAGTTCAATATTTTTGACCAATTTATTTAGAAAAACCAAACCTATATACATACATAAGAAACATATTATAAACCTATAACAGCATAAACATAAAACTTTATTAGTTC
>JAPMOQ010020905.1:1993343-2031321 GCA_026543055.1 Argiope trifasciata
GAACTAATAAAGTTTGAAAATATCCTATCTGTAACTCCGAACTGCTCGACCGTAGTGCTTCAAAACCGGCGCCAATCGATTCCTCGTGGCCAAAAAACCCCAGATCCCCAAGTTTACCGGAGTTTATTAATTCTGGGGCGATTTTCGACTTGGCAACCATTCCTCGTATTATAGTATTAGAATATAACCATGACTGACCTTATAAATTAGAGCAATTTAAATTACTCAAAATGAATCAAATATTTTCAGAACTTCAAAACTGAAGTGACAATAATGAAATATTTTATTTATTTTCAGCTATACACTTGTGTCATTTTCTCGATCCAATCCACATTATTGGACATTTTCATGAATACAGTTCTTTGTTCCGGCATTGCACACAATCCATGCATGAAGTTGCTTAGCGTTCCAAAGCTAGTAGCACCCATCACATACCACTTGCCTCCAAGTTTACAAGACAGCGGGCCTCCACTGTCTCCCTGAAATAAAAACATCATTTAAAATTAATTTTGAGGAATACTTAACAAAATTAAAGATAATTAAACAATAAATACAGCATTTTAAAGGGTTTTAGATTTATGAATTGACAGTGGAACGAAATCAAAAATCATTCAGACCCAATCATACTTATCAAATCATTATTTAACTGAATATAAAGAAGTTGATAAAAATTGCTACTAAAAATATTTTTAATTTAGTGCAATAAGAAATAAACTTTCTCATTTTACTTATTTTCTCTTTTTTTGTTTATGTAATGTTTATTATCGTAAATTTTATTAATACTTGAAATCGATCTTTTTTTTTTTTTTCAAATTCCTTTCCAGGTGACACGACATGTTTGTAGTCGAAATTCAATTCAATTAATTTACCGATTAGACACAAAATTCTAAAAGTGTTAAATATTTTACTGTCGCCTGGAGCATACAAAATTTCAAGATTCATTTACATCAAAATGGGAAAGAGAAAATCTATTACATATATCCTTCTATATTTTTCTGCAAGGTTCCAAGCGGGGAGGAGCACTTCAAAACGGAGAATGAGACGCTTCTGGGCAAGGTGATTAATTCTTGACAGCCTTGTGGGTACACGAAAAGGTAAGGTATGGATCCTCCCATTGATGATGGGACGTATTTCCTTAGGAAAGGTTTGTACCGTAGCCCGTGATGACCTTTGGGACTCAACCCTATTTAACACCTGTGTTGGTGTTGTGACAATCAGTCATCCCGTGTGCCTTCCGGTAAGTCGGAGTAGTCAGCTTGTAATATACCTCTACGCTTTCCACCCAATGGGCAAGAAATAAATTTAAATAAAAATGATAGAAAATCATAAGAATTAAGATAAGAATGTTTATAAAAAAATTATCTTACATGACATGTTGATTGAAACCCTACTCGATTCTTGACGCATATTTGAACATCTTCTTCATAACTGCAGTTCGACTTGGGCATCATGGACACATCTGTCTGCTTTAGAGCGTGGTTGAATCCAGTGCCTTGATAAAATAAATATTAATGCATTGTTTATTTTTGGAATTAATCGTATGAAAACGTAATTATATTTTATATACACACTCGAAAAAAAGATAACTAAATTAAACCCGGAAACAACTTACTAATTATAACGAAATTGAGAAATAGGTATAATGGACATTTCTTTTTACTTCTATTAAATAAACCAAGATTTTAGGGAAAGATTCATATGAGAACCAATATTTACGTTAGCTGATTTTGGTAAATCTATACTTATAATAAAGCTCAATGTGTGTGTGTGTGTATGTGTGTGTGTGTGTGTGTGTGTGTGTTGGTGCTCTACAGACCAGACCGTTGTACCTACAGCTACCAAATTTGGTACATGTATACCTTGGAAGTCGGGAATGTGCACCTCGGAGCCCTTTTTTCGAATTTTTAATTAGAATTTGAATTAATTAAAAATTAAGCGAAATTTCGACGTTTTCTCGCTATAACTTCCGAAATTATTATCGGACAAACATGATTTTTACATCAATTTAAAGATTACAAAATTAGCTTTCTAATGGTATCAGTGTTTTAATGTATAACTTAAGCTTCTATTTTTAACGAATTTTTAAAGAAATATTTTAA
Source organism: Argiope trifasciata (assembly GCA_026543055.1). Taxonomy (NCBI): domain Eukaryota; kingdom Metazoa; phylum Arthropoda; class Arachnida; order Araneae; family Araneidae; genus Argiope; species Argiope trifasciata. Next base: position 1,995,443 of record JAPMOQ010020905.1, read on the forward strand.
CCATGTTTTTCAACAATATATTTCGGACAAAACAATAAAATTTAATCTGCAGGAGCACGTCAAGGGGGAAAAATTAGGTTTTATTAGCGTGTTGCCATCCCATTGACGGAAGTTCAAACTATAAAAAAACAACTATCATTGCAAATTAAATCTAAAGAAATGCAACTTTTAGCACGTGACTGGATAAAATAAGAGAAATATAATATGTGACATTTCTAAAATAAATAATGAACGAGCAAAGGGAAAAAATAGCTTTTATTAGCTCTGTTGAAATCATACTGACAGAAGTTCAAATTTAAAAATAAATTAACTATGAATGCAAATTAAATAGAAAAAAAATGTAACATTCACCACGTGATTGGATGAAATTAAATAAATATTAAATGTTATGTTTTCTAAAAAAGAAATACAAAACAAAGGTTTCTATGATCGTTTGCAACATCTATATCATTAATTTAGTAAATCAATGCTACGTGACTTTCGAAGTTTAAGTATATCTGGCAGAGAAATTATAAAAAGAGCAAGGCACATAAGTATTTAATTGAAAATTTTAGACCCCATTACTCTTGGCGAACCAGCTGGTCGTCAAAGACGTCTAGTATTAAATAAAACAGATTTATACTTTATTTTTCCACTGAAAAAGTAACTTTCAACATAATTTCTTTGCTATTCCTTTTTTTTCATTTAAGTTTTTTTTATTTATTTTTATACTTTGCAAAGAAACGTAAGAAGAAAAAATAGAAGAAACATTTCATTTTATTTTGTAAAAACAGGTTTAGAAATGGAAGGCATAAAAAGACTTTTAATGTTAAAAGAGACAGAGAATCCTAAAATAACAATAAAAATAAAAAATCGAGCAAAGAATGATACTGTTTCTCTCAGTAATAAGCTCGTTCACTCATGAAATGACAGCAATTAAATAAATTTAAATAAAATTAATCCATGTTGGATAAAGACTCTTTGGAAAAATAAATACTGTTATTTAGTTTTAATATGATATTTATAAAGGCAATGTTTATACCTAATGAAATAAATATTCAATATTTCTCAGCAAAAATTTCTTCACATCTGTAGCAATCATGGCTTTGCTTATAATTTTACCTTGCGAATAAAATAATTATTTGAACTGAAAGGAGTTGGAAATAGTATATGTTTTCGGGGTAGGAAGTATTTCTTCATGTTTACTTTATCATTGATTATGATAAAAGATTCAAATTAGCCATCTTGTCAATGAACAACTTTTGAACCGAATGAGAAAGATGCAATGGCTTAGAAATTAGGAACCGAAAAAAAGGATTTCAGTTCTTTGTCTTTGATTGTTTTTTAATTTAAATTAGTGATACACGCAGTGGAAACGTCAATTTCCTCCATCTTGTTATAAATATTATGAAATTAAAAGAAATCTCTTTCCTGCTTGCTTATATTTTTTGTATACCTTGTTCTTGACGAAATTAGTTTTATTTTTTAAACTTTAATGTCAGCATTATTGAAAAAGAAATTCATTTCAAGTATAATTTTTTTTCGACTATAGTATTTTCTTTTAAAATAAAAAGTCAATTGATACATTTCATTTACAGCATTGTTGATAATTATTATACCATTGAGAGTGCAAGAGAGATAAATAACGTAACCAGATACTTTTTTACCAACCAACCACTTGAGAGAACATCAAATGGTGCGTACTTACGGAGATAGGAACCGTCCAAATCTTTGAACTCACAACGCTGCCCCATATAACCATCCGCGCATCTGAAAGGAAGGAAAATCAAAATTGAAACACTAATAATTTAATATAGGTAAATTAAATAGAAAAAGTGCATATAAATAATAGTTTATTTAAGATATGATAACCTTTCAAATGAATCTAATTTGTGAATAAAAAATCAAATAAATTTTTAAAAAATGGATTAAATAAAATTGTACTTTATATAATAAATAAAAAAAATTTTCAAGAAAATAATCGCTTTCTTTAAAATTTATATTTGATGGAAAAGAAACAAATTTAATAATAAATACTAAAGAAATTGCAAAGTTTGGTATGCATGAAATAAATATGAAAGCAAGTTGAATTTGACACATAGGAAAAAGACAAAAAAAAAAAAAAAAAAGGGAAGGAAGAAAGAAAGAAAAGAAAAGGGCTTCTTGTTTGTAAATGGTAATCTTGGTTCACAATATGCAGCAATTATAAATGAAGAATATAGAATTTTGAATCTGAATTGAATAATAATTTTCAGTTGTATTCGACGGGTATACACGTCAATACAAACCGTTTTAGCAAGTTTGGCGTGCAAATTTTTATCTAATAAAATTATAATCTTATTCACTTTATTATTATTATTATCATTTTGCAAAATTTAGAATGCAATCCATTTGCACTTCTTCGACATATATATATACATCATCGCTTGACTTTATAAAAGTTGACTTGAAATACTTAAAAAAATAAAATCTACAGTTAACTGGTTAAGCTAAACTATTAAAAATTTAGTTTATGTCAGTATTTTACTCAAGGTTTAGTGATAAATATAAAAGAAAGATATTAATATTAAAACTTACTCGCAATTATATAGGATGGAATCTCTTATCTTGATTGCGAAGCAGGTAGCTCCATTGAGGCAATACCACTTGGCATAGGCTTCGGGGCAAGCGTATGTCTCGAAGGTAACGTTGGGACGCGCTGTCGCAATGGTTGGTCGAGGTTTAGGTGTTGACCTTGAAGAACAGCACGCTGAAAAATTAAGTTTTATTAACAATTAGACCAAACAATGCCCATTTTCAAGAATAACACTACATACATTTTTCATTTGATTAAAACATAAATCTATACTTATAATAAAGCTCAATGCGTGTATGTGTGTGTGTGTTGGCGCTCTACAGGACAGACCGTTGGACCTACAGCTACCAAATTTGGTGCATGTATACCTTGGAGGTCGGGAATGTGCACCTCGGAGCCCTATTTTCGAATTTTTAATTCGAATTTGAATTAATTAAAATTTAAGCGAAATTTTGACGCTTTTCCGCTGTAACTTCCGAAAATATTATTAAAAAATTAGCTTTCAAAGGGTATCAGTGTTTTAATGTATAACTTAGGCTACTATTTTTAACGAATTTTTAAAGAAATATTTTAACCATGTTTTTTTTATCACGTGACTGGATAAAATAAAAGAAAACAATGCCGGAAGTTCAAATAAAAAAAAACCTATCATCGCAAATAAATCTAAAGAAATGCCACTTTTAGCATATGACTGGATAAAATAAAAGAAATATAAAATGTGATACTTTCTAAAAAAATAAATGCAAAGCAAAGGTTTCTATAATCGCTTGCAATATCTAAATCATTAATTCAATAAATCTTCTTTATTTACGGTAAACCTGATTGAATTTAGACAGTATATGCATTTAAATCCAGACTTAATGGCATATTTCTATAATCGTTTGCAATATCTGTGTCATTAATTCTATAATTTTTTTCCATTATAAAATGTGATAGTGTCTAAAAATATAAATGCAAAGCCAAGGTTTCTATAATCGTTTGCAACATTTAAATCATTTATTGAATAATTTTTTTCCCTTTTTCGCTTTCTTTAAAAAATATTTAATATTTTTTCAACATCACCGAAAAAAATTTTTAGGACGCATTACTCATGGCGAACCAGCTGGTCGCCAAAGGCGGCTAGTTTAAAATAAATTATCGGGCTTTATAATATTGCTTTACGATTCGTGAACATTATTTTTAAACTTCTGTTTTATGACGAAAAAAAATTTTTAAAGCCTGAACATTGTAGAAACTCATTCCTGTTTACCATGAGGCCACAAGCATTTTGATATAGTTGATACAATTAATTGCATGAAATTGATACAATAATAAAGAATTGGTCGTAAAGTTATACATTTTCGATTTTATAAGCACAGTTAATGTCTAATTTCTAATTTTATTTCAATAAATAATTGTTTTTCTTAATACATAGTATTTAAACAAAAATGAAAAAGAGTATTTTCCCTTACCTCTTGTCTCTCCCCAACCAGTAGCATAGCACAAGGTGCCGGAAGGTAGTGTCCAACCCAACGAAGGCAAGCAAGCTGGTCTGACAACATCACTAAACTGGACAGGAGCATTTAGTTTGATAAGAGCTATATCGTGCCTAAAATCAATTACTCCTTGGATCTGCAATAAGCCGTGTATAAAATATGAGGGAAAAGAGTCATCTTTCGAATCCGGTCTTCCCAAATACAAATATGGTGTGAGGTCTTAATAAATAAATAAAAATGAACAAATAAACAGAATTTTTAAATTTTTGATACGAGGGTGATTCAAAATTGTAAAGGGGCATTTGAGAAAAGATATGTTTATCCAAATGATAGAAAACTGAAACATACGTATTTCTACATAACCACCCTGGACTTCAATGCACTTTTCTTAATGTTTCAAAAGTTTTCTGATTCCGTCATAAAAGAAGTTTTTCGGTTATACAACCGAAAAACTTCTTTTACAACGGAATCAGAAAACTGTAGCCTTGTCAATGATATTTTCATCGGCTGCAAACCTTTTTCTCCTTGGCACTTTTTTCAATGATCCGAAGATATGAACATCGTTTGTAGTCAGGTCTGGATAATATGGGGGGTGTTTCAGCAATTGGAATCCCAATTCCTTTATTATTTGGCCGCCCATTGGACAGAATGTGGCCGAACGTTACCTTGTTGCACGATGACACGTCTTAGCAGTTTGCCAAGGTATTTAGATATGATTTCAGATTTCAGTTTAGTTCGCAACACATCCCAAATAGTTCTCACTGTTCACAGTTTCGCCTCTTCGGATGAAATGATTGGCGATTACACTTTCCACGTTCCAGAATAGTATTAGCTTAATATTTTCAGCTTATGGTAAAGTTTAAATTTCTTAAATCCTTGTGATGGTGGGTACTGCATTCGAGGAATAATTTCTGCAGGTTTAGCATCTTCATCAAACAAAAATTAAATCACTGCCCTCGCTTCCTCCTTGGTGCAGATCAACAATGGACCTACCATATTTAACGGCCTGCTACATTCTAATGACTAACGCAGGAATAAAAGAGCCAAGTTGCGTAGAAGTGCTGTCGACTACATTAATTCAGGGCTGGATCTATTAGGGTTACCAACCCAAGAAAAAGAACTTGTAAAAGTCTGTTTGCTTTTTGACTTACCCTGCTATATGAAAGGAGCCTATTTAAGAAAATTATTTATGCTAAATGAGTAAACATTCTTGTAAAAGGTAAAGATAAGTAGAATCAGCATTATTTGCTGTTGGAATGTTTCAAGTTTTTTAGTACACAAAACATAATTTTCTAAGTTAAAATACATTATTAAGCATTTATTTCTTAATACAGCTGGATTTCTGGCATATGGGTAGCGAATCTTTCCTGTGATACGGGCGTCAGGGGTTCGAGTCCCGGTTCGGACATGGTTATTCTTCCTCTGTTCTGTGAAATGTGTGAATGTGCCCTCCTGTAAAAAGGGGTTGTGCAAACAAATGAGTGGTGTTTAATTAGCAAAGTCGTACTTTTGGCAATAGTTGGGGCTACTAAAAACAAGAAACGCACCCTATCGACTTAAATCTCCGCCTTCGTAACAGCTTATGGCAAGTGCCATAAGAAATAACTTTTTTTAATAGATCACTACATTCTAAAATTACTTCCTCTCAATTAAAGTTTTCCTGGAGGCCTCAAACGCAAGAATTAAATATCGTTCAGTTTCATCGTCATATTATTGTTCCTGGTTTACAAGTAAGAAATCCGGTTAAACAAACTTTAGCCTAAATTAAAAGAAATTTCAGATTAAAACAGGTATTATGTACATATTTATTTATTTAAGCCTTAGGACAATGACGCTTCATTTTTCAAAACATGTAGTTTATATTTATCATCAATAAAGCAACGATATTCTTTTCCTGGCCAAACATCAAAAATAAGATTTAAAATTTCATAACGCTTTATTTATTACTACCTGGTACCAGGCGCGTTGCTGCCACAGGAGAAACAATCTTGGAAATATAGTTTGGAATTGGAAAGAGTTATCTTGTTTAATTAAGAATGATATTTATTTGCTTGCCGGCAATGAATACATTCAATGAAATTAAAGGATATATAAAGGAGAAGCATTATAGTATTTATTCTATTTTTATTATTCTATTCTACAAAAAAATATTCATTTTTATGTATCAGATCTGTGTATTCTTTTAGAATCGTATCTTTGGGTTCTTTCAGAATGGTAATGAAAGAAACTGTTTATTGTATCTCGTGATTGTTTTAATATTCGTTCAGAATTCTCAAATTTAATGCTTGAAAATGTGATCAAAATATTTTCTTTTAAAATTTATTAAACATAGAAAATATATATTTATACCATAAAATCTTTAATTTAGTTGAAAAGATAATTTTTTAAAAACTAAGATGTTGCAAAATTATTTGTACTATAATATTTTCCGAAGTTACTGCAAAAAACGCTAAAATTTTACTAAATGTTTAGTTCAAGTTTCAAACCTACAGAATTGGCTCCCCTAAAACTTTCTCCTACACTCTCTAATAAAACTATTACACCAGAGAAAGATTTACATTGCATTTACGTACAATAGCTACGAAATATTGATGCCTAGCTTGACTTTAGCATCTTTACTGTATCGGTTGTGTCTCCTTCGACAGTTATTTGGTGGTTAATCCATGATTAATAGATGCGGTAAATAGATCTGAAAACATTTTTTATACTTTATATTATTGTATTATGCTCATAACCTTCGCGTAAGTGGAAGCAATTTATTGTCGAAGTTTTATCGGAATCGGATAAGCAGTATGACAGCGAATAAGAAACATACGGACAAGCATTCATTTTTATTTATACAGATTTCAAAATGCATTCACAAGCTGACGAGTTATTTATAATGAGATGATGTCAATTTAATTTTCTGACATATCTCTTTTATAAACAAAAAGCATTAAAATAAACCTTTATATTTCATATCTTCTTTAGTTAGAAAAAAATGTGAAATTATGTCTAAGAATATGATAACTCAAGAAACAAAACAAACTAGACGAATGTAATTTATTATATGAGTAAAATTGCAGCTTTGAATCATTTCATAATCTATGACTCTCTATAAAAGTTCATTTATTCGATTGTTAAATAGCTAAAATAGACAATTTCCTAACGGTCATATAACTTTAGAAAGCGCCGAAAGACCAGGAGATATTTTTTGCGTTATTTTGATTTTGCACTTTCTAGGTGTAATCTGAGCTATTAAGGCTATGAAATCGAGTTCAAATTAAAATCATACATCTTTTTCATATTTCAAGTTCACAATATTATTCTATAATTTTTCTTAATAGTTACGATTTTCAAGTTTTATATTACATCTATATAAAAAAAAATGAATGTTTGTCTGTATGTCTCTTATGCCCTGCCGCACCGCTCATCCAATTGCAAAAAAACTTAGAACACTTATTACATGCACGTACAGGAAGGTTATAGGCATAATAAAATTATGTAATCTATATAAATAAAAAGGAATGTTTATCTTATGCCTCTTAAGCGCGGCCATACTCTCATCTGATCCCGTTAATATTTCGAAGCTGTTGTATGTAAATGCTACGTAAGTCGTTCTCAGATGTAATAGTTTTATTAGAGAGTATGCGAGAAAGTTTCAGGGGAACCAATCCTATAGGTTTGAAATTTTAATTAAACATTTAATAAAATTGTAGCGTTTTTTTTTTTTTTTTTTTTTTTTTTTTTTGCAGCATCTTCTGGAAATATTAGAGAACAAAAAAAAATGTTGCATAATTTTAACTTTAAATAAATTATTTATTCAACTATATCAACGATTTTATTGCCTAATATGTTTTCTGTGTTAAACAATTTTAAAAGAAAATATTTTAAGCACATTTTCTAACACTAAACTTGAGAATTCTGAATGAAAGATACAAAAAAAAAGTTTGTTCTCTTACAATTACCAAGAATTACAATTCAAAAAGAATACATAAATATATTTTATAAAAAGGAATTTTTGTTTGTTCGTACCTCATTCGCTGTTGTACTATTCAACCGATTTCTTTGCAATTTCTCAACTCATTGCATGCGCCTGCGCGAAGGTTTTAGGCATAGTATAGTTATCATATCTGTTATATAAAAATGTATTTTTGTTTGTTCGCATCCTATGCAGTGCTGTATTGTCCGACCGATTGCAATGAAACTTGGTAAAACTTGTTGCTTGCACTTCCTCGAAGGATATATTGTAATGTTGATAATTGACAAAAATCAAACGGTAAAAGGCACATCCCATTCAAATTTAATCACACATATATAAAAAAAATTATTATGACTGATGTCAGTCACTGTCTGCCATACAGGATGTTGTCATTCAACGTGTTCACAATTTTGTCAGCAACAGAGCCGAGATTCAGAGTTTATCTCACACATACAAAATAAAATTATTATTATCGATGCCGATTAAGGTAAGTTATATATAACAGAAATTTTCCCAATGTAAACAGTAATTTTGTTACTTATTAAGTGAGTCTACATATGATATTTCGATGATACAAATGTGTATTGAGTTGATTGCTTCGACAAAATAAATATGTTCCCAAACGTTCGCCACTTAATAGATCTAATAGCGCGACATCTGGAAATAAGCGAATTCGAACTTTTTAAACAAATGAGGAACAACAAGAGAGTAATTAAACAGATCGTTTACAAATTGTAAATTCACATATTTCAGAATCTCAAGATTAACATGAGGAAGAAGCGTACGAAAACGTTTACATGCTACCTGATCACGAGTATCAGAATCAAAAGAGCAGTATGAGGTAAGAAACTTGATAATTATGTTCAAAGGAACGCCGATTGGTTAAGATGTGCTTATCCCATGCATTCCCATTATTCCCACCAACATACCTTTTGATTTAAAACGACTGTAGTTCGCCATTCGGCTTGCATTCTCAATGACCATCAACAAGGTTCAAGGTCAATCCTTCAAGTGTGCGGACTGAACCTAAAAAAATCCGTATTTTTCACATAAACAGTTGTATGCTGGATGCTTACGAGTCGGACAGGCAAGAAATATATTTGTTTCTGCTGAAGACGTAAAAAATGCCTACCCTAAACCTCTGGAACAATATAGTTAAAAAATGAAATGAAATATAATAAATATTATTTACGCTTCTCCTTTATATATCATTCGATTTCATTGAATTTATTCATTTCCCACACGAAAATAAATATTATTCTTTCTATTATTCCTAATTAAACCAGACAGTTATTTTAAATATCAAATGATGTTTAAAAAATTATTTCCTCTGCTACAGCAACGCGCCAGATACCAGCTAATCGTTGTATAATTCTAAAAGATATTGGAGCTTTATACTTTTAAAAAATGCCTGATCCTGTTATTATTCATATAAAAAAATTACCATTAACTTTTAATCCTATTTTGTTTAAACTTTAATTGTGTATTTTTCATAACTGATATTCTGAAGCTTTTATATTGACTATTTCAGTTTGTTCAAATTTGTGACATAAAATTACGTATATGAAAATTAAATTAACATTGTTAAACAAAAATGTTTTGTTTTGAAAGTTTAGAAGGGGAAAAAGTCTTAGGTCTAGAAGTCAAAGGACCTCTAGAAGTTTTGACCCAGCTTTGCGTGTTCATGCGAATACAGTCAGTCAAATATGTAAGACTTGATATAATTGAAAGTATGTTTTATACGAGAATTTCTTATCTATTTCAAATTTTGGGGTACAAATATCAAGAGCTGATTCTCTGTTGATCTATCGAGTTATATCTATCTGAAAATGATAATTTCAAAAGCGTAACAAGACTTGACATCAATATTATAGAATAATGTCGAATTGCTCATTAAATCACTTAACAACCAGAGGTTTAGGCAAAAAATAAGAATTTCGAATGGGAGTGTAATACTTCAAAAAGGATGAACCAAATCTCCACTGAAAGGATTGGAACTGAAACGTATAAAATTAATATAATTCGGAATAATAAGATCCATTTGTGCAAAATCACTACTAAGGTTTTATAATTTTTCATAGAAACAAGGATTTAGTAAACTACTTATTTCATACTCACATTGTCACCAGTGAGATCTGGATAAATGATTAGTCTCTTGCCATATCTTATCTGCTCTTGTGAATCTGTTTTATATTTATGGTGCTTTCCTAAGTGTATCCTCCAATTAGAGGCATATGGATTACTGTAAGTTGAGAAAATCATTCGCTTTTATTTTAGCCATATAATCTTTATATGCATGAAATTAGCTTAATTTTGGAATGAAAACAAAAAGTGGTAATGCATAACACGATAAATAATAACTGGTGTAGTATCTAAAAACTCAATTTGTTAAAATCATCAGCAAGAAGAAATGCCATTTGTCTAGTTTGCACTTCAATTGAAGAAAATAATAAAATTGAAAAAAATGTAGATATTTATAGATTACTATAGATACCATTACACCAAACATTTTTAATTTTATTGTAGAATAAATCTAATAATTAAAATGGTGGCTAAATCACATGTTGAAACACATCTATTCCCTTGTATGCATTACTCTTGCTCTCATTTGATTATATCAGTTAAAATATTATACTATTTCTTGACTACAGATCTTTAAAAATTTTGTTCATTCACTGTTGGAAGGTTGGTTTGGGGGAGAGAAGGGGTTAAGATATATTTTTTGCATTAGCTAATGATAATTATTTTTTATTTTAAATCATTTCACCATGAAAATTTAATGGGGCTTTATTATTGTTGATAATGTTCTTCACATTTAAAATTCAGGTGTTATCATTTTTACTTATAAATATGTAAATGCAAATTACAAATGTAAATTTCCCAAGTGGAGAATAAACTCGAACTTGAGTGCGAATTCTTTCGTTTGTTTGAAGAAATACTTACATAAAACAGGTATGAATATGCTATTCCCTGACCTAAAAAATTTAATGACACCGATTTCAATTAGAAATCATAATAGATTTTAATATCTAAAACTACAGTAGTATGATTTTACAACACAGTTTGATGAATTTAAAAGAAAGCCCATGGCATCATTTAAGACCAATATTTGTAAATATCATTTTAATAGTTGCCTTAATTTAATATATCGTAATTATGAATGGATTCTATGACAAATAATGTATCCTGCTAAATATTATTTACTTCTTTTTTGTTCTAGGAGCCAATGGCCATCATTTGTACTCCATAACTTTTGAATTGTATATTGAGAAAAGGAATAAAACAAATTGTGCTGTTTCAAACACATCATTGATTTAAAAAATAAGACTATCAGTAAAAAATGCCCTATGTCTCCACGATACTTTTAGATAATCTGAATGACACTCATCAGAACTTTAGCATTAAAAAAAAACAGGAACATAAGGAATATCATGAAAGTTCTATATCGATATTTTAAAGCACCATATGCTTTAATTAATTATCTCTTCAAGTTACCCAATAAAACAAATAATTTTTGTTAGAGATACTTTTAATACTAAGAATTGCTGTTAAATTATTTAATTGATAAATAATCGTGAAATCAACATTTTCTACTGTACATTTATTAAATTCATCCACGATTTATATGAATATTAAGAGTTTTGTTAAATTGAATTGTTATAGCATGCATTACAATTAAAAACAAAGGTTTTGAGACATTACAAAAAAATTTCATTTGGTTATAAAATAATTTCTTAAAATTCTTTTCAACGAATTTTCTTTCTCAACAGTAAAAAACATTGAAAAATTTGTAAACATCAAAATAAATCATGTATATTATAATTATCATTATTAACGAATTCTAATTTTGATTTTTCTAAACTAAAATCATACCTCAATAGCTTTTAAAGCCCTTTCCCTTGTTTCCTCAATTACATTACACAGCACTAAAAATAAAAGCGAAATTTGTAAATAGTTTAATCCATAAAAATTGGCCCAAGCCTTCTGATTTAGGTGTAAAAATTGCCCAGCTCATTCTTACCCTTTGAAACAATGCGCAGCAGTGACAACCCACTGTGCATTTATAAGGGATCCTCCACAGGAATGGCTGAAGGAAGAATAGCGGTTCTGAAGAGACACCTGCCACGGCCAGCTACCAGGTATCACTTCTTGACCTCCAATAATACGATCTGGAGAGCGACCACCAAAAACAGTATCCGGCGTGATTGGAGGATTTCCGCATTCAGAGGTGGCCAGAGGAAGATCTGCAGTATAAATTAGAATAAATTAATAAGGTGATTTGTAGCTATTTTATGTCCACAGTCTAATATGATTTATTATAAGCCATCACAAGAATCAGTAAGTTTAACCTCTTTAGAGATGCAAATACACAGCTCTGAAGTAAAGCCGAAAATAAAATTAAAGCTACACTGGTTTTTTTTTTCTAATATAATTCTTAAAGGATATTCTTCCAGGTATTACACATATTCCAGCCTGATATTTTAATGTCAAACAGCTAGGAATATTATACATATAAAACATATTGTTTTCCCAAAGTAAGATTTTGTTCTACGAAAACAATTGCTTTACCACACTGTTTAGATTCACGGTTAAATACAGCTACTTGTCTTACGATTGTCAAGGTATATATTTAGCATCGATCATTCTGCTAATTATTCAAAAAGGAGCTCGTGATTGACTGCAATTGTTAATTCTAAAATATTGCTTTTTTTTTTTCAAATTTTTGATATCAAAAGAAATTTTTTTCAACACGAAAGCAACTTATTTAAATATTAAGCAATGCCGATTTTTTTTTCTTTTATAAAAAGTTGAGCCAGAAAGTTTTAAGTACAAAGATATAATACTATAATTACTAAATAATAATAAATACTATAATAGATATATATTTAATAATAATAATGCGCGTAGCACCCCTTCTGTAAATAAAAATTCCACAAAACATTCTTCCTATTGTATTGTGTGTATTTTTTTTTTTTTTTTTTAGTTATTTTTGGGTTTATCCAAAAAATTCGCTCATTCGCACTTGCTGATCCACCCAGTACTACGAGTAATCGGGACTGGATTTACATGACTAATTATTTTTCAATATGAATTCTATTCAATGTAATTTCAAAAACAAATGCATTCTAACCAATTAAAAGTAGCTTTTTACATTATGGACAAACCGAGTTTACATGAAATTTATCAGAAAATACAATTTGATTATTACTTCTAATGAAAACTAATTGACATAATTTTTATAAAAGTCTCCATTTTAAGAAAGATATATATAATTTTTTATTTGAAGTTTACCTTATTAGTAAAAATATATTTATAACTCTCGAAAAATTTTAAATTATTATCAAGATTTTGGAACTTCATTTCAAAATGTGTTGACTCTTCGGTTATAGAAAATAGAATCCAAATGAAAATTGCTTTCCTATTTCAGAAATCGGTTTCTCTTTCGACGCTTTCCATTGAAGTAATGAAAAAAATCTTTTTTCCCACATTTTTCTATTAAATAGATGGTTTAAATTCGTAGAATACATGCTTATTCGGATGATTAAAGGTGTCTGGAAATAGAAGAATACGTATTTATTTGCTTTTGAGGAAATAAGTAATAAAAAGATTTTTAAAATTTAAATTTTTACAGTCTTTTAAATTTAAATGTATCAAAAAGAAAAAGATTTTAATAGCACTCTTATATAAAAATATTAAATTTAGTCTTTTTAAGTGCAAGATTCACAGATATTTGTTTATCTCTGAATTTGAAGGAGTTTCTTTGGATATTACACCTATGTGTATCCCCGTATGTAGGAGGCATTTTTTAAACAAATAAAACTTATTTATGGAAAACACTTCTGAGGATTAATCGTACTAAGTTTTAAAAATTTAAATTGTCAGCATTCCCGATATAGACGATTAGTAAAATGTTTCCCTTAATATTTATCTAAGCACGTACAATGTTCCCTATTTTTATTTGCAATAAACTTATATTTTAATTTGAAGGTATTAATCACAAATTTAAATACTATTTATTGTAGAAATGCAAATTTATTCCATGTAGTAAGTCATATCATTGACCTTCGACCTGCCCAAAAGCACACAGATTAACCTCGAAAGACTGAGTGACCGGACAGCCACAACAGCAACACTAGTTGGAACTGTGGTTGAGTCCTAATGACCATCACTGGCCAAAGTAAACCCTCCCGGACGGAACTTGACGGAAGGACGTCCCGTCATCGATGAGGGATCAGTGCCCCCACCTATTATTGTATTCACCGAGATGGTGAGATCCAACCACCATACCGCAAGCATCTCATTCTCATTTTGCGGTGTCCTCGCGGGGTTTATACAAAGTACTAAAAGACCGGATCTAAATACTTACTTCATAGTAGGTCATTCGATCATCATGAAATGAAAAAAAAATCTAATTATGTCTTATATTTTGCATTCTAACTAGCTGTAGTTAGATTATGATTTTAAAAAATGCATGAAAATCTTTCTAAGAAATTGTTCTGTAACACTATATTAAATTCCAGTTTCATTATATTTCATTATAATTCCCTTTTTAGAACTATATTAAATTCCAAATTATTCATTTTGTAATTTCGTGTCACATATTCAATAAATAATACTTGTTAATTAACATGTATACATTTGAAGAAAGTATTCTAGATGTAAACAAGTAATCTAAGAAAATAGGGATAAAAATTTATATCTATACATATTATAAAATGAAAAGCGTTTGTACGTTTGAAAGAAAAAAACTCGAAAAACACTTAACTTATATAGTGGAGATATTTGTCCCAGCCTTTAGAAAATTTATTGGGTAAGATTTTGGTATATTAAGTAATATTAAAATAAAAAAGTGAGTTTTAAAATTGCAATTTAAATTATTTTCCTTAAATGAATTGGAATCCGTGCTTAAAACTGCAGTATCTACGTTTTGCACTTATTCGCACATGTGCGAAAACTTCAAATTGCGTATGCGCAAATAGCAAGATGTGCGCATTTACGATACATTTCGTTGTCTACATTTGATTTTAAATAGAGATCTAAAATTAATTATGCCCAAAAAGCAAAAAAAAAGGAAATCCAGACTAGACCGCAGCAAATTAAATGCCAAAATGCTTCGTTTGTTGTTTGATAATGAAATTGTAGATGAAAGAAATGTTCAGTTAGCAAATGTCAGAGAAAGAATGTCCACACTTAAAGGAAGGTCAATCTTCTGTTGAACTAACTAATCGTCTTTCCTTAAATCACACTGTAACTGAATTACAGGAACAGAATGAATCTCATGAGGAGCGAAGTGGTCACCCAGTCAATAGAGTTTACAAAAAATATCATGAAGCAAGCTGAATTTTATTTACATATCAGGTTACACAGAGTTGATAAAAAAGTGTGGAACAGTAGATACAATGACTTATTTGTATATTTTTAAATTTTAAAATAGCTTTTCTATTGAATATTTTTAGTGCAATGTTTTGTCTATGGATATATCCTATTTTTACCTTTTTTAACATATTATTATGTTTGTTTGATGTTACGTGGCATGCCCATGTCATATCGGGTGAAGGCTAGACCTAAGCGTAAAGCTAATTTTTCTTCTTGGATGTTATGTCATGGGCAACATTGTACGGGTATTGCTAGTTAGTTATAAATTGAAGTTTAAGTGCGAGTTATAGAGAAATTTTTAATTATTCAGATTCATAAAATAAAACTAAAGATGCAAAACAAATTGAAAAAAATTTTAAGTGCAGGCTGCAACTTTTTATGAAAATAAAGTGTACTTAACTGCAATCTTCTTCATCTGTTCCATCTCCGCAATCATCGATTCCGTTGCATTTGTGAACAGCTGGATCAAAACATTTCTTGTTGCCGCATTCCTGCAATTCTCCTTCACAATAAGCTAAAAAAGAAATGTTACAAAGAGAAGTATTAAATTTCCAGGGAGAATAGATTTTAGCATTTATAATAAATTTTAACAAATTCGTTGAGATTTCAACAACCTTTTTAAAGATTTTTTTAAGCAATATAAGTTAGCAAAAATGATTCAAGATTTAAATAATTTTTCCTAATACTTTGTTAACTATATTTTTTATAGTTACCTTTTCAAAACATAACCTAGCTTAACGTTCTATGAGCAATAATATCTATCTGAATCTCTGACATGTCCATGTTTTCTCGATAAATTATTAATAATCTGATAATTAATTGCCATAATTACATTTTTATGTCGAAGTTGAATTCTTTTAATAAACACGATTTAATTAGATAATTTTTATTTTTATTTCATTAAATGTAATTAAAAAAATAAATTTATATGTTTCCCATATTCATTTATAAAAAATTACATAATAAAAGTTTGAAATATAAACAAGCATCGTGTGTAAGTAAAGTCCATCATTGTTTCGAATTTTAATCTCCAGAACATTTAATAAATTCAAACAGAATAATCGGCCTTATTGAAATCGAATTATTTTAGGATTTTTTTAATTCTCTATTTGAAAAGAAGTATTTATAAATTTAACTGCAGTTTTTAAAAACAAATAGCAATTTAATAATTGCTAATAAGTAACACAAACAATTTTATAATTTAACAATTACTGAACTGCAAAATCCTTTTATTTCAATTATTTTCCACTTTTAAATTTTGAGATCTATGATTTCTCAAACTCGCTACAAACTGTCTCTAGCATGGAACCGTTTTTTTTTTATTTTAATTAATTAATATGGCTTAGTGGGAGCGTTTCTTTCTCCAAATGCACAGGTCTGTGACTCGATCCTCGGGCTAGACCAAGTCGACTCAGCTTTTCGTCCCTTCAGTGTGTCGATAAATTAAGGGCCAAGCATACTTGGGAACTAAACACTGAAGGCTCTGCTTCAGACCGACCACCTAACCGGGGCATGAGCCTTGCACCCCAGCCCTTCGGTCAAGAAAGCAGATATGGGCACTGTAGGCAGGGGCCCTCATGAGCTGTTGTGCCTTTGAGTTTAATTTATAATTAACTAATCATCAATTTCTAAAAATGTTGAAATATTTCATTTTCATCGAGAATATGTACTTGGATAAAAAAAAATTCATTCGCATAAGGACCTTAGGATGAAATATATTACAATATTCCATCATTAAAAATGAGTAAACTAAAATTATATTAAATATTTAATTGAATACTGGTTTCAAGATTTTTATGTTTTAAAATTCTCTCAAGTATTTGCATTGTTTTCTAGTGATAAAAATTATTTAATATGTAGTAATGTGACTAAGTAATGTTAAAAATTATTAATTTTTGATACATATATATGGATGTGTACATATACAATACCATACATATTTTGATACATGTATATAGATACAACCTTTTGATACATATCTTACGTATAAATATAAAAATTTAATCTAATTTTTATAAAATAAAATTTGGTATTTAAATTACAAAAAAAAATATGTAAAAGGATTTTTTCCCTCTTTTTTTGACTTTCAAAAACTTAATTTCTTTTGTTTTAAAATAATAATCAATCACAAAAAATAAAGTTTAAATTTCATAGAATTAAAAAAAAATTGCAGAATTTGAATGCTTTGGGTTAGTTTTAGTTTAGTTACTTATTAACGTTCCTTTTAAAGCAAAACTGGGACTATTTTGGGATGGACCTCGTAATTTTGAGCAGCGGTCAGACGACGAGGACGACACCTGAGAGGGCACCCCTCTCTCTACACCGCACCACACCAAAGGGAGGACGTGTGGCCTGGCGAATTTAACGTACACTAGACCCCCTGACACGACTATTCTTCTGCGGAATCGTGTCTCGAGCTTAAAACTCTATAGCTCTCTGACCGAGACCTTACCACCAAGCCACCGCTACCCGAATGCGTTGGAATATCAAAGGAAAGGAGGATTTTCTTTCAGGAATCAGAAAAGCATATGGTATGTGCTTGTGCCTGATGCTAAAAATTTTGAATGCGTGTTAGAAATAATATTTATTAGAGATTTCTTAATTAATTGCAACTGTTTGTTAGTATATTATTTTTTGTTTTGCTTTTAATAATGCTTTAGATTTTGAAATTAGGTTTTCTCTTATCTTGTTAATAAGCATTATCTAGTTTGATCAGAATGTAAAAAAGATAAAAATCTTATTTTAATTAACATTAATTGCCCTCCCACTTAATTCTCAAGCTAAGTTTTTTTTTCTTTTCTTAAATTAGATCATTTTATATCATAAAGCAAAGAACTTGCCATAATAAAATTTTTGTGTAATAATGAAAATGATCCAACATACATAAATCATAATACTGGCTGTGCGACATGCCCGAATGCTGTCGGATAAAAACTGAATGACCGGACCATCGCTACATCAACATTGATTGAGTCGAAAGGGCCATCACCAGCCACGATAAAACCCTTCTCTACAGGCCTTATCACACGGCAAAATATCTTCGGCATTTTCCGTCAGCAAACAACAGCGAAAATGACGTCACTTGTGTGACGTCACTTCAAAGTTTCACATGATCGGTTGAATTTCGTTTGCGGACAATACTTCCGACGACATTTTCGAACTGGTTCGAAAAAAGTTGTCGATTATGAAACTTGCTTGACCAGTTTTCGAGGGTAGAAGCGAAAATGTGCTGGCGAAATTTCACCGTGTGATAAGGCCTTAAGAAAGTGCACCGATGGGAGAAACCATACCCCCACTTAGCCCACCCACAAGGGTGGAGAGAGCCAACCACACTATCGGAAGCTTCTCGTTCTCAATTATGAGGTGACCACGTGAGAAAATCCGTCATACTTTTTTTAAAAACTCAAAAATTTAAAATATATATTTTTTTGTTTTTAGCAACTCATTTTTTAATTTGGAACGAAATTTCTCACTACAAACATAGCATTGAGTGTAAATTTCAGTTGTTTAAAAATTATATTGATTCGAAATATTATTTCAACCTCTGTACACATTTTTTTTTTTTTTTTCAAATATTTTCATGAAAATTTCATCTACCAGCAAAGAGGCTTGAAAGCTTTTCAACCATTCATTCATATATGAAGAAAAAATACTTTACCAAAATGAGTGCCTGCTTCGTAGTGGAGGTGAAAGCCCCTTCCGCCAGCCATATAGTCTGTCCGGAAGAGAAAGTGCATCTTGTTGACCCCTGGATCGGAGATGATTGGCATAGGTTTGTCTTTCCCACACACCGTTGAAATTACTTCTTCCTTTTCTCCGGAATATATAACTAAAGAATCTTGACCGCAGAAATCGGACGGATCAATGTCCAAGTCCTTAAAAGTGAGTTTCAGTCGCTAATTGAACAAAAAAATTAACACTTTTAATGAAACAATTAGTTTAATTATACGCAGTTGTTGTTTTTTTATTTTTTTAAGCTTTTGCTAAAAGAGAGATAGCTTATAATAAAAGTGTGTGTAAAATTAAAATATCTATTAAGCTAAAGTTCGTTTAAATGTGAAATCAAAGTTTCTTTTTTAAAAAATTGCGGTGTCAATACACGCAATGCCGATGTTCGCAAAAGGCTTTAATCAGCCTTTTATTTTAAATTTAAAAATGTTTTTGTTAAAGAGATATATACACTGAAGTGACAAAAGTCATGGGATAGCAATATTCAAATATACAGATGGCAGTAGTATCGCAGCGAAAAAGTATAAATGCGCAGTTCGTTTTCCAGAGCTTTCATTTGTGTTCAAGTTATTCATGTGAACAGGTTTTTCGTGATTTATGGCGGCACGACGAAAATTAACAGACTTTGAACGTGGAATGTTAGTTGGAGCTAGACGCATGGGTCATTCCATTGCGGATATCATTAGTAAATTCAACATTCCGAGATCCACAGTATCAAGAGTGTGCCGAGAGTATGAAATTTCAGGCATCACATCTCATCATGGACAGTGCAGTGGGCGACCACCTGCATTTAACGATTGAGACCGCCGACGTCTGTGTAAAATGGTCAATGTTAATAGACACGCAACACTTCGTCAAATAACTGCAGGAATCAATGTGGGACGTACGAGGGACGTGTCCGATAGGAATGTGCGATGAAATTTGTCTTCCTTGGGCTATGACAGCAGAAGACCGACTCGAGTGCCTTTACTGACAGCACGACATCGCCTGCAGCGACTCTCCTGGGCTCGTGAGCATATCGACTGGTCCCTAGACCAGTGGAAAACCGTGGCGTGGTCAGATGAGTCACGATTTCAGTTGTTACGAGCTGATGGTAGAGTTCGAGTGTGGTGCAGACCCCACGAAGCCATGGACCAAAACTGTCAGCAAGGCACTGTTCAAGCTGGTGGTGGCTGCGTAATGGTGTGGGCTGTTTTTAAATGGCATGGACTTGGTCCTCTGGTGCAACTGAACCGATCATTGACCGGAAATGGTTATGTTCAGCTGCTTGCAGATCACTTGCAGCCATTCATGGACTTCACGTACCCACACAACGATGGGATTTTTATGGATGATAATGCGCCATGTCACAGGGCCAGAACTGTTCGCAATTGGTTTGAAGAGCATTCTGGACAATTCCAGCGCATGATCTGGCCACCTAGATCACCCGATATGAATCCCATCAAGTATTTATGGGACATCATCGAAAGGTCCGTTCGTGCCCAAACTCCTGCACCATCCACACTTTCACAATTATGGACGTCTATACAGACAGCATGGCTCAATATTCCTGCAGAGGACTTCCAACGACTTGTGGACTCCATGACACGTCGAGTTGTTGCACTTCGCCGGGCAAAAGGAGGACCGACATGATATTAACAATCATCCCATGACTTTTGTCACTTCAGTGTATTATATAACGGCTAATGATTCAGCCGTTTAACTTTAGAGTAACTGCAAAGGAAATGGTGACAAATAAAAGTCACCAAAGATTGGGTCCGATAAAAGGTAAAGTTGAAATTAAATACAATTTATTGAGAGGAAATAAAAAGTAATGCATGATGAACTATATACAGATATGACGGAAAAACTTATAAATACCAAGACGGTCGTTACAAGACCTGATACCACCATGACATTACAATCATAATGATAAGTAGTTATAATTATATCTTAATTCTTATTTTTACATATCGGGTTAAGTAAATGCCAGATACGATATCAATAAATAACTATATGCTTAATGTCAAGTGAAATGATTCACTTTAAATAAAAATGTACATTAGCGGGTTCAAAATGCATTGCATCATTTTAGAGTAAAGTATGAGAGACAAAAGAATTTGGAATCTTAATACCGAAATCCCCTAACAATTTTGTTAAAGGAAGCAGAAATATCAAATTATGCATACAAGATTCAATTGAAAGGAAACATAATTTGTATTGCGGGAGAACAAGTTGGTCTCCAAAGGCAGGTAACATATACGAGCCCATTCAGTCATCTCCATTAATAATAAAAGTCAATATATGCATTATATTTGTTGGAGCTCTACAGGGCAGACCCTTTGATACAGATTTTTAAAAAATCCGTCATATATATTATTAATAACTGAGAAAAAGATTAAAGTATAAAAATATTTGACCCAGGTTAAATTTATAAAGTTATCTTCTTATCTATTTAATTATCACTGAAGTTTTATATAGAGATTATCACCTGAATCTATTTTTATGCTTACTCTGTTTATGTGATGTAATTATTTTAATAATTATTTTTAGTTAATTATTTTATTTGTATCTTTTTATTCTTTGTATACTTGTTCATATGTATAAATGAATACTGCAGTATGCTCCAACCCTTAAGTATGTTTGGAATGTGAGGGGAGAGCTCCTGAGATTTTTTTGTAAACAACAATATCCGGTATTGTTGAAACTGGTGCAGGCAGGCACCCGCTCGCTTTTTTATGTATGTAGCCCTGGGTGTGTGTGTATTTAATCCAAGGAAAAATTCTTCTTTACCTTTTCTTGTTTATTTTCACACATACACACAAACATACTTTGTAAAAAATACTTTTCATTTTAATAATAAAAATTAAGTGGTTTTAAAATTAAGTTGCTTCTGCAAATATTCAACCGGGTGCTTTTTCTCCACTCTTCAAAACAAGTGAATAAAGATTCTGTTTATTTTCCCGTATTCATGTCACTATTATTATTATCATTATTATTTTTATTTCATGTCACCCTTTTCTTTCTGTCTCGCAGAATCTATTAGCCAAGCCCTCTAAAATCTTGAGCAATACATTCAGCGATCTAAAAGATTATATTTTAATTTTTCAACAGCATATTTAAATCCAATTAGAATGCTCATATACACTGATGGAAAAAAAATCCCAATACTAGGAAGGAGCTGTGATAGATAAACGAAATTTGGTAGTCGTGTTTATAAATCTGAAAGATGACGTCGATTCAAATTTCGAACTACGCGCGTAAGTGTGGCGCTAGTAGCGACACTATGAATATGCAAAAGAGGTTTGCTTTAAATAAGCGCTGTAAGGTTCGTGATCGTTATTTACAGTTGAGATTTGATGTAGTGGGTTAATGTTAGTCAAGGATGCCTCTGAGAAGACGAAGAAGCCATTATCAACAGCTCACTGAATTTGAACGAGGTCGTTTTCTTTCCGCGATATTGCTGAAAGACTTGGCAGGTATGTATCAACTGTGCATGAGTATTGGCAGCAGTGGTCAAGGGAAGGTACTGCCTCAAGAAGACCAGGTTCCGGGCGGCCACGTAGCACTACTGAGTGGGAAGACCGTCGTATTCGGCGTATGGCTGTGGCTAATCATACTGCTGAAATTCGAGTTGCAGTTGGCCCCACAGTGACACAACGAACTGTTACAAATCGGCTACTTCAAGGATAGCTCCGAGCCAGACGCCCTGTACAGTGCATTCCACTAACTCCAAACCACTGTCGTTTGCGACGTGAGTGGTGTCAAGCTAGAGCTCATTGGAGAACGGAGTGGAGATCTGTTGTGTTTTCTGATGAAAGCCGGTTCTGTCTTGGTCGCAGTGATAGCCGTTTGTTAGTTAGAAGGAGGCCAGGTGAACGCCTGCTAGTGACCTGTCTGCGGCCTAGACACACAGGGCTTACTCCTGGAGTTATGGTTTGGGGAGCAATTTCGTATGACAGCAGGAGCACTCTCGTGGTTATCCCACGCACCGTGACTGCAAATTTGTACGTCAGTCTAGTGATACAACCTGTTGTGCTGCCATTCATGAACAGCATTCAAGGGGGTGTTTTCCAACAGGATAACGCTCGCCTTCATACCGCTGTTGTAACCCAACATGCTCTACAGAGTGTCGACATGTTGCCTTGGCCTGCTAGATCACCAGATCTTTCTCCAATCGAGCACGTAGGGGACATCATTGGACGACAACTCCAGCGTCATCCACAACCAGCATCAACCGTCCCTGCACTGACCGCCCAAGTGCAACAGGCATGGAACTCCATCCCACAAACTGATATCCGACACCTGTACGACACAATGCATGCAGGTTTGCATGCTTGCATTCAAAATTCTGGCGGTTACACCGATTACTAATGTACCAACATTTCACATTTGAAATGGCTCTTCTCGCCAATGGCTCTACTTGTGATCTTGAAACTTTAATCAATTAAATATGTTACCTAGACAAATGTATTCCTAAAATTTCATTACTGTACAATACTCTTTTCTTGGTGTTGGGTTTTTTTTCCCATCAGTGTATATAAATAAAATGCGCATCAATATTTTAAAGTTTGGAAGTTTTTGATGAGAAATCAGAAAGTGAAATCGAAACACATCGTATTACAATAAAATTCAGACAATAACATTGTATTAAATGCATCAACTTTTGAATCAAATCAGTCAAAGTCTTGACAGCATATCAATGTATATTTTCCTAAGTAAGGATAATAATTCATGAACACAATAATTTGAATTTAAAAAAATGATTAAGTGATTTTTGACTATAGCTATAACTCTATGAAAAATTTTGGTTCCATTTGATAAAAAATAGTAGATTCAAGCCAAAAAACTATACCTCACAAACATTGTGTGTCAATACCGGAATCCATAATTTTATGTAGGTGATAGGAAAATGAGATCGTTATTGAAGATTGTACAAGAAAGTTTCGGACATACCACTTCCACTCTTTGACCAAATTCATCTGGAGTCAAAAATACTTAAATACTGACATTATGCTGTTGTGCCATATTGTCAATTTTACTTACATAACCAGGCGGCGCATTGATTCTATATTCACACCAGAGACCATTGGGATACTCTCCTTCTTCGTAAAATGGACTGTAAAAATCTCCGGCCAGGTTATTGATTGTTGCATTGTACTGGTACAGTTCATGGCACTGAAAAGGTTCCTCTTCCCTTGCATCTAAAATATAACGCATGTGATGTTGTTGTTGTTGTCGTGTGACAAATGCAATAAACAATAAGTAGTATAAAAAATTTTAATTCAATTCCTACTTCGGTCAACAAAGAAATTTTTTATTTTACTTATTTTTTATTAAATAATTATTAAAAAATTATTAAGTCTGAAAAAGTAACAACGAATTATTGATTTTTACAAGAACTGAACTCACATTCTTCACCTCCACGTGAAAAATACTGAAATCTTTGCATCTTACCGATTGAGCTACTGCCTGTTGATTTCAATTTTCATTACAAACGACTAAAACTTTATTTAATGTATTAAAAATAATAAAATTTAATTAATTAATCAATATTTAAAAAAACTGTATTAACATTAAGTGTCATTCACTACAAATTAAAAAAATATATTTGAGCTTGAGTGCGTGAATAAAATGTATTTTATTAATGATTGACAATTTGAACAAGTTATATAAATAAATATATATAGGGAGAGTGTGAACTAATTGTAGGAATTAAATAGGTGAGGGAAGGGAAGAGAGGGAGAATGAGATAGGGCCTAAAGCATGCAGAGCAGTCTTGACCACATCTTCAGTTTTATCGGATTAAAAAATATCCCATGTACAGTCGATGATATAATGATGTGATCAGACCGCCTTGGTTGTTAGAGCGTCAGTCTCGCAACCAAAAGGTCGCGGGTTCTGTCCTCGTCTTGGCCAAAGACCGCCGTGTTGGCTAATGGCAGTTGGGGCACGTTAAATATGTCGAGACTGCAAAGTCCTCCAAGTTCCCATAACAAAAACGATACCTCTGGGGGTACTGAATCAGGGGTGAGTCGGTCTCTGATTTGGATCTAAATTCCAACTTACTGATGGATGAATGAGTGTATGAATGAATTCGACCACCCTCTAAAAAGGGTTGTGCCGTGTGTGTGAGCTAGAAGTCAGACTTCTGCCCTCTGGGTGCTCAGGGGTCTTTACCCTCAGAAGCTACTGCACCCCCTTTCCGTGAAAAACACGGACACGACAACAAACAACATCAGACCGCCTTCTCTTCAAAGGGGTCAGAATGCAAGCAGTAATTTGGGGACCTAATTTTTTTGTAAGGAAAAATACTAATAATACAAATCTGAGCATATATATTTAACACGTTGACTGCCAACTACGAGATAACTCTTAGAGTTGCGTTATTTTCTAGGACCGAATTATCTATGTTATTAGATGACACCTTCTCTACTGCAATTAAAAGATAGCAAAGAAGAAATCATCTAATTAGATAGATAGTCTTGATATCAGGCGAGGGTAGTGGCTATGAATGTGTTAAAGCATATTTATTTAATGCCTCATTTGTTTTGCTAATACAACGATTACATCAGAAAAATTACAATTTTTTACAATTTCTTTTTTGATGCTCAATACAATAAGTGTGTTTAAGCCTTCTGAACACATGATTGACAGAAAATAATTCTTTATTTATTCTAATTTGCTAAAAGAGTACTCAGCACTTACTGTAGTAACTGGCAACGTAGATAAAAGTTTTAACTCGTTTAATACATTTCGAAATAACTAGTAATAATTATTATTTAATATGCATTGCAATGTGTCTTGTGCATTATTTACATCTCTCATTAAAAATCAAATTCTGTAACAAACAAATTTCTTGGATTACGTTTTCATCTACATCTATGTTACAAAACTTTACAAATTTTTGGAGCATTTGTGTAATACATAGTTTGTGTTTTGTGACAAATCCTGACGATAGCTAAGCAAATAAGTTCAATAGCTTTTAATCTCTTACTTAGAATAAATTTGAATTTTTCTGACTTCTTTGTCGTTTCTAAGGGTTTAAGATTGAAATCATATAAAGCTTAATGGATGAATGTAGGAAGAAAGTATATAAATTATTTATGTCATCATTTTTCAAAATATTAATTTTTTCATGTATAAAACGTATTTCTAATTAAAAATGAGTTTAAAAAAAATGAAAAAAGCTACAAAATACAAATTATATATTATATATTCCATATTATTAAATTTTAACAAAAGGAATGATTGTATTTCGCTTTCCAAAATTTGAGCATTATTTGTGCCCCTTAAAGCTTCAATTCATTTTCTGGATACTATCAAATTTTGAATAAAACGCATTCAGGGAAAATTTGTCAATTCATTAATCCGAAAGTAATTTAACACCATAGCAACAATACGGAAAGTACTAAATGAGTAATATTTAGTGTACAGATTTGACATCTGATGATATCGTGTCCGCGCTACAATGGAAAGAGGATTCCAGTAGCTCTGGATGCTTAAACCCCTGAGCACCGGTAGCAGAAGTCTAACTTCCAGATCACATACACTTGCTTTACAACCCCTTTTTACAGATTGGGTTCTTTCACACACTTCACAGAACACAAGGGAAGATGAGCCATGACCGAATCAGAACTCGAATCCGGGATGACCAGATTACGGGGAAGGCGCACTACTCCAAGGCTAAGATACTTGTGATTTCACATCCAAAATATTTCAATTTTTGAATGAACGTCTGTCGATACGCTTATTCACAAGCGTGTAAACATAGAACAGTGACTCAATCTGATAATTGATTTTATCATTAAAATAATTTGATACGGAATAATGAGTTTGTAACATAACAAATTCATACATTCAAATGAGCGTTCGAAATGCATATTCGGTTTCTTTATTATTCTAAGAATATTTTTGCGTTCGATTTTCTTCATTATTCAGCATATTTTTGAGCGTTTCTTCTCTTTCACCTTTCACTTTTTTTGTTTAACTAATTACTACACTAATACTTCAAATACAGAACAGGGAGAAACTTACTTTTAACATATTAAGTAAAATGAAATTTATTCTCAAATTTTACTCAACACATTTTTTACAATCAAATAATAATCAAATTCAATCTCGATCGAGTATTCGTTTTAAATCCCCCAAGAACAATCTAATTAATGTTCGAAAAAATATATAAATCAAAACCCACATAATTTATATAAATATTAGCTCTCTTCTTTGCCTCCCTTTAGTATTCTATGCTTGATTTTTAGATTTATTCCATTGTCTACTTAGTAATAATCATTGGTTATATTTCAGTTGTTATTGGATGCAAAAGGTCTCAAAAATCACTCTTATTATTCATGTTAGCATAAATATTACTGTTTAATGTTAAGCAAACTCCTAAAATACAAACAACATAATAGATGAAACAATGAATCCATCTGCTGCTCTATTAAGAATCATTTCTCTTTTTAAAATTGAACGTTGTGTGACTTTTTTTTTTTTTTTTTTTTTGCTGAGCTATGCTTGGTGCGTTTTGTAAATATTTCAATGAGACTACGGCCATTGTTGGATAGATCGGACAATATTGGAACTGTTGAAATATTACATTTCCCCTCATTTACCCTCAATCGGTGATCCATTTTTCGATCCCGATTTGGATTAAGACGTTGATACACTATCTGATCCACCTGCGACTGGAGTAGGAACCCTCCCAGTGTTTCGCTCCTACACGGTATTTAGGATTTGCAAGGCTTTAGAACTTAAAGCGAAACTGACTTCATCTGCAATCCAGAAGTCTGATATTACTGTGGTATAATCCTATGAGGCTTATAAGCTGTGTTCTACTCTGGGTTTGTCTACACAGACGGCTCCTGATTACCAGTTATGGAATCCTTTGCAATCTAAAATCTACTTAACCTTGGATATTCCAGTGAGATACAGTACGCAGAAGGAAGGAGTTTTTAACATCAAAACTATCTTCGGCTGCCCGATGCAGTTTTCAGATTAAAATTGCCTTCGAATGCAACGATGGAGGATGGGTGGACAGGGATCAAAAATAGCCCACCTATACGTGGTGCTCCCTTGGCAACGGTGCAGTTGTTTGGAACTGCAACGGTTAAGAGGCTACTCAAGTATAATAATGAACATTTACATAAATGAACATTTCATTTAATTTGACAAAACTACACACCTAATATTTTATTTTGATACCACGAAATTTCATGACAAGCATCAAATTCAAAGCATTCAGAACGTGTATTTATGGTAATAACAACTGCAATAATTTTTGGATATACATGAGAATTATATATTTTCATCCTAAAAAAATGAAAAAGGAATTTAAAATATGTATTTGACAAATAATTGTTGTAGTACTCACACATATAGAAAATCAATAGCGTTGACAAATATAAATCTGATGGAAAAATTTTATAATGACTTAAATTTGAAAAATTATGGTGACAAAAATGTACAAATCCATAACATAATTCGTCGCCATATATTTATAGCCGATTATGAAAAAGTAGATTTAAGGCCTTATGATCAGATTCGGCCTTCTCTTGAAACGGGTTTAGGTATAAGAAATCATTTAGGACCCTAATTATTTTTTGTAAAGCAAAATAATAAGTAATAATACAAATCTGAACATAATATTTTAATGCATATTTATTTAATGCGTGAGTTGTTTTGATAATATAACTATTACTTTAGAAAAATTACAATTTTTGCAATTTCTTTTTTGATGTATAGTGCAATAAGTGCATAGTGCATTTACGCGTTCTAAACACATGCTTAACGAAGATAATCTTTTATTAATTTTAATTTTCAGAAAGCAAGCTCAGCACTAGCTGTAATAATTGGCAAAGTAAAGAAAAGAGTTAAAACAGTCAATATATTTAAAAATAACTCATCATAATCATTATTTAGTATGTATTGCAATAATGTCTTGTGCGTTATTTACGTCTCTTTTATTCAAAATCAAGTCTCGTAGCAAACAAATTTCTTGGATTAAATTTTCATCTACATCTACGTTATAAAATTTTACTAAGTTTTGGAACATTTCTCTAATTTATATTTTTCCAAAGTTGTTATGTCAGTAATTAATTTGATATCAGAAATACTATCTGGTATATTTTTAAATCCATCTTCTATTTGTAGATAATAGTATCAATTACAGTATTAAATAAATAAAAAATAACTTCGGAACATAATACTTTGCTTTTCCAAATTCTTTTTTCAGGAAAATGTTCAAATTATGTGCTAGCACTTTTGCTTCGTTGAAAAACGTGTTAATGTTTTCCTTAAATTTAGATTTCAGTTTTAATTTTGTCAACTAAATGGGAAATCAAGGCAAGAACAATTGATGAAAAAAATGAAAAAGGTTTCTGCTTGAAATAGTTTATTAATAATGTTAATTTTGGAAAATATTGCAAACAATACTATTAAACATAAAATGAATAGCATTTCTTGCACCTAATAAACTTTTAACTTCGGATACCGCAGTATTAAATCATTTAAATATTAATAAATTCTTCCAGGACATTACAAATTCCTCCAAACTGTGTATGCACTGCTTTCACCTAATATATTTCAGCTTCCCAACGAATGTCCTGTAATGGTTAAAAAATAACGTTTAAATGCTTTGCAGAAATTCCCATTGCAGAAAATAATCAATATAAACGTTGTAATGTCTCAAAAAGTTTTTTACTGGAAACAGCATCACAAATTAATAAATTAAAGAAATATGACAGGCAAAAAACATAAATTGCATAAGGATACAGAGAAAGTATTTTAAACTGTGTTCCATAATATTTCCCTTTCATGTTACTACCGTTTTCGTATGCTTACCCTTTACAATTCATAATATCTGATTCAAGTTCGCATAATCTTTTCAACAGAATTTTTGCTATTCTTTGACCAATCAGATCAGTTACTTCAATAAACCTTATAAATGACTCATTTATAATTAGCCTTTCAAAATTTGCATAATCTAATAATTATTGAAGTTTTTTACTTATAAAAATGTCAGAAGTACAACCCAATTGGATACTATATTACATGGCTACTTTTATATCGTGTTTAATTTTGTGAAGATTTTCATTCCCTAACGCATAAATAAGATGTGATTTATGTGCTAAATGATGCACAGTTATATTTTTAAAATTTATTATTTTCTTTATATGATTCATGGGCACAGGATAGTATTTGCTTGGTAATTTAATAAATTTCCATTATTAAGCTTACCTATTCTTTCGCTGGTTTCTCAAACTGGAAGATTATTACACGCTAAAAACCGAATCACGTCGGCAATTCTTTCAAATAGTAATGTGGGTCCTACTGTTTCCTTACTTACATTAACTTGATTTGTTTTATCAATAGTCGGACTAAAATTTAGTCGTTTTAATAATTCAATTAAAGCAATCAACAAATTAATATGGCAACTAGAGCATTCATTTTCTTGTATCACATTTGGCAGCTTTCTCCAGTTATTATAGCTATAAATCGTGTAGTTTGGCCATTTCCTCTTCATTTGGAAAACAGTATGCAGCAAAAACAAAATACGGCTCCTTCGAATAAATTAATCAGTTGCGAAGTTGAATTTCACCATTTGGTATTTTTTAAAGTGGTATATAATGGAAAATGATCTATTTTCAGCATTTTTAGCAAAAACTTTTTTATGTTGCAGAGTTCCCAGTTTAACACAAATAATTCTAAATTTATCAATTATGATACTAAGCCATAAACCAACATCATTTATACTCTCTTGATCCCATTAATTATTGTTATTTTCGTCACTATTTTCTGATTCTGTTACATTTTTAAAAACACACGATTCGTCAACAAATTTAACAGTTTCAACATAATTGCCAGAATTACGTTAAAACAGATCTACTAGCGACTTCTTGAAGTTTAGCTTTTCTTCTTTTTTCTTTTCCAGTAATATTCTTTTTTTATATCCAGAAAGATATTTCCTTCTCGTGGACATGGTTATATCTAACATTATTAAGCAGTTAATAAAATGAATTATCCAATTATTTTATGTTATATTATAAGCAATTACCTAATAGGTGAGGTAAGTGATTGTAATCTATTCACCTTATATCAATAATATTTTTCATACTTGCACAAGACTATAATATATGCTATAAGCATCATATATATCCAAATCCACTAATTGAGAAATTTAAACTTCTTCCTTAATTCTCTTCATTCCGATCATGGTCGGTGAAGAAGAAGTTCTGCAACGTGCAAGTATGAAGTGTGATAAAGCAAATGTGCAAGGAGTTGATCGTTTAATTTATATTCTTTTTATTTTTAGTTTTTATCATATATAGTTTAATATAAACAAACATACATAGATGCTAATAAAATATTACATTAGATGCAGAAAAAAGTATATAGCTATGATTTACAAGTCCATTTGAACCTACTCTCAGCACTCAGAAGTCGCATCGATCTAATACGTCTGAAGGGGATTTCTTTATTCAAAAATCAACACCCCCGCCCCATTTTTTTATAGGTATCACCACGATCATTGTCAAATACGGTGTCAGTCGACTCTGGACCATCCACGTGAAATCAAGCTTGTATACTTTCTGTACGTGTAAAATTTATTATCTTTCAGACCTATTTTAATTCTTAATCATGGTAGGGACCCCTTCAATCGTGGTCCAGGGTGCATAGCACTCGCCGCATCCCACCCTAGATAACCGGCCCTGGATGTGATGTCATATATAAATGGTTCATTTGCTAAAAAATTTCTGGAATGAATTTTTCTTTTTCTACTTTTAAATAAATAAATCCGCACAAATTGCTCTGGCTTATGAAACCGATAAAAAAAAACTAGATAACTAAATATCATGAAGTTTTCTGGAATCACCGATATTACTCGTTTCCTGTAATGAGAAACAGCTCCTTGAAGTGAACATAGAGGTAGTAGATTTCATAGCTAATCTAAGAAAACATTTATGGGTTCATTTCATGCCATCATGCGTTCCATAGCAAAAATATCTCAATGACGTAGCGACCGGGAGGTAAAGGAAAGGAGGAATTACAGACCCATCAAATCATAATTCCGGTGCACATGTGTACAAAACTTTATTGCATTTGTATCACTTTTTAAAAAAAGAAATATCATGAGAAGCTGAAAGAAAAATAATCCCGTGACCCTGGCGCAATTTACCTTTAAACTACTATTGGAGACTGAGGACACAAAAATCACATCATGCCCCGAACTCCACTTACTTTCGTTACGCTTCTGAAGCTACATTTTGATTCGGAAATCTAATGCACACTGTGAAAACTGTAAAAGGTTGGGACATTTCAAAATAAGACAAGGGAAAGTTATAAGAAAGACATCATGGCGATTATTATATAACACCGACGTCGAGTGAGCTTCTTAATATAATTGTTGACATATGACCGCCGTTAACAGCCAATTATGTTCATTATAAATGCTTCGAGCTATTCCTGTTCAGTTCGAAATCCTACTCGACTTTAATCTTTTTTTATCTAACAAACTCATTCCTAAATAATGACAAGAAATGAAGAATAAACGAAGAAAAGAATCTGAATTTGAATTCACTGCGGTTTATTTACTGTGTTGAATTTAGTATAAGGTTTCAGGATAAGTTGATTGTCTTTTAGTATAAGCTTATGCTTTTTTTGCTGTGCAAATGTTAAGATTTAGTACTCTTGGGGAGACCGAAATAAAATTCATCTCGAAAACTTTAAGCAATTTCTGAAATTTAATCTTAGTTCATGATTTACATTTTCCCCGCCACAAAGTGAAATATCTTATCTTTCAACTGAAAAATTTAGCAATTATAAGGAGAATTATTACACTCGATGTCATAAATGAATCCTTCCATTTTCAAAGAAAAATATCTCGTGAATTCTTTTGTTCCCAAGGAATTATGTCCCTATAACCGGGTAAACAACCGCGGTGTTCTCCGACAGTTCATCATGCATGATTATATAGGGTTAATTATATATACATATAAGGCAACTTTAACGTCCTTTACTTAGTACAATTTTTTTCTGTATCACTCTTTCGATTATTCTAATTAATGGAGATTTCACTTAACACTGTTCCATTACAACACTGGACGTATTGCTATATAAAAACAGACTTATTTATAAATTTATTGTACTAAATGGAATCAATTTATGAGACGTCGTACCTTCTGATCATATTAAATACACGTGTCATTCAAACATACCACAAAAGATTGCACAATAAATATTCATGAGTTAAACATGTATATTTAAGTCTTACATGCATCAAATTTCAACTTTTCTCTATAATAAATGGAAATCTTACACTTGTGATATTTTGAGCCTCAGGATATGTATGGTGGCTCAGAATTTCTCTAGATCAAATCTTTAGATATTAATAGTTTGACAGAGATAACTTTGGTAACAAAATGAAAATATTGATTGATAGTTTGTCTTCTGCACAAAATTAAAAAATGCTACAACCAAATCCAGATTTGTATTAGATGTAGATGCCATGCATAAGGTTCGGAACCAAGTTTTGTAAATCTCATTTGCAAAATGAATCGTATTTAACCAGAGTGCTTACGAAAACATAGCAAATGCGCTGTCAGATCATTCTGAAGAGATTGCACTGAAATGTAATCAAGTGCAGTCAAACTTCATTTAACGAACTCCTTTCATGATAGTTCGCACAATGAACATAACAAAATATTTATAATAAAAAAACTGGTGCGCTTAAGGAGTGGTGTCTCAAGAAAGAGTAATAATAGTATGTATCCCATGATTCCTAAGGGTTTGAGCAAGTGCCTATGGAGTCTTAGGCACCAAGATTGTGTCTTTGGTCAAGATTATGGAGCTAGAAATGGATATCAAAGACAATGACAAGCTTTCAGAAGAACATAGCCAGAACTATCGAACTTATGAGCATTTTGCCTCATAACAAAAAACTGCGGAAGAAATTTTGTCAAGAAGATATGTTAAACTCAATAAAGCACCAGTCTTCTATTTAAATAAGGGTGGTGAAAAGTATGAGAAATTATTGCATCGTATATTGGGAAACATCACTCTAGCAAAGAAATAATTATGCGCACTACAAACTCAATAATAACACTGTGTGTCTCATTTTCTTCAAACTATGAAGCGCAGCCAAAAACAACTGTTTTTGAACAATTTTCTTGTAAAAAGAGCATTTATATTTATACTTGTAATAAAAATGAAAATGTGTGTGTATACGCGAGGAAAAATGTGCATCTAGGAGAAATTTTTTTTAATTTTAATTAATTAAAAATTAAGGTTAATGTTAGTGTTTTCCCACGATAAC
This sequence comes from Argiope trifasciata, assembly GCA_026543055.1. Classification (NCBI taxonomy): domain Eukaryota; kingdom Metazoa; phylum Arthropoda; class Arachnida; order Araneae; family Araneidae; genus Argiope; species Argiope trifasciata. The sequence goes on from JAPMOQ010020905.1 coordinate 2,029,831, forward strand.
TTTCGAAAATATAATGGCACAAAAAAGAATTTTGCTGCATTGTTTCAAAGTTTAAAAAAATGTTCTTTTAATGATACCAAATAAATAATTAATAAGATTTTTTTGGCAATTTTTTTAATAATTTTTATCTAATTTCCAAAAATTAATTACATTGTTGCCCTGAAATACTTTCATTGTACCATCAATTATCTGATTACGAGGTTTTCCTTTCCTTTGTTAAAAGCTGAAGAGGAATAATTTTGTTTAATATTTTTATAGTTTACGAATAAGATACCGCGGAATTTAGATGAACAGCACATTTATATTTATAATAGAAATATATAATAATAATATAAAAATGATAAGACTTTTCATAGGACTGATGTCTGTTATAAAGATCAGGTATAGAATAAACAAAATTAAAGTAGACAATAAAAAGTAGAAGTTAAGTAGACAAAATAAGACTGCGTTATTGTCAGATAATTTGAAGGAATAATGAATTAATTTGCATCTAGCAATTTATCTTAAGTCAAACAAACAAACATAGACAAAATAATATATATATAATAATATATGTATAACAAAAATTTACTCGCCTTTGGAGATTAATTTGTATTAATATGAATGTATGTGTTATTTTGGCGCTCTGTCTGCCAGATGGTTTAATCTACAGCGACTAGACATTTCATATATACAGTTTTGAGAGTTGATCTTTACTGTTTGGTGACATTTTTATAATATAAGGAATGCTATTTCATATCTGCGCTCATTCCTTTAGGATAATTATAAGTGTTAGAAATGTCAGTCCACGCCATCCGAAAGACTTCGAATAAATTAAATGTAAAAAAAGGAATATTAATTGGCAGAGAAGTGATGAATTGTAAATTAAAGAGTAAAAGATAGGAAACACAAATAAAAAACGTTTTCCGATCTGAATCACTGGAACACCTTGACAGCATTGGCCATAACTTTGCCGGTGAGACCTAAGGGTCACCACCGGCATTGATACAGCCCTTCTTGTTTTATATGCTTACATCCGGTCATCGTTATGATTAGCCAAATCCTCATTATTTCTGCTCTCACTAGGCCGACGTAAACCAGTAATGGTATCTGAATATTCACATCTCCATTTTTGAAGTACCTTGTGTGTAAAAGTAAGTATAAGAATATGAACAGAAAATTAGAAGAATGCGAAGTCCATTCAAGGCGTCGGGATTTTAAAACAGTATGAGTTATATGTCGATCAAATTTAAAATACAAATGAATTTTTCTCGAAACTATTAAGACCAAGTTACAGAAAATTTTTAACTAAAATTTTTAAATCATTTGCCCCTGTGAAACAAATGGTCTCTCTTAAGTGGGTAATAAATAATAAATTACATTATTTACCAAAACATATTGTGCCCGTTAAGCATTGTTCCACTGTGTTATAATTGTTATTATATCTTCAAGAATTTTAAATATCAAAGTCATAAGAATTTTCAGGAATTTTGGATTTTTTTTATCCCCCAT
>JAPMOQ010020905.1:2041214-2143065 GCA_026543055.1 Argiope trifasciata
ATATCTTCGTTTATTCAAGAACAATATAAAATTTAGGGAATCATTATAGACAAAGGTAAAATACCTATATTATTAACAAAAAATTTGTTAAAAAATTCTTATCAACAACGAGAAAAATTTTGTAAATATATCGAAAAATGAAGCCATGTCTACACATATTTCTAAAATAAAAAATTACGATCTCAGAAAACTTACAACGCTATTAAATACACGGAGCGAACAGCGTATAAAATAGCAAATAAAATAAACACCGATTTGAATCATATTCATATTTCTGATCGAATATATAGAGCTTAGTATGAACCTCATTTATATGCAATAATGAAGAAAAAAACAATGAAAAAGAATAGATTTAAACTATGTGAATGTCGTTTCAGGATATGTGAGATTAACTTTTAAAATATCACAAGTCAGCAGCTAAACTTTTCCCCTACAGAGAAAAGTGGAATTGATCTATTTTGTTAATTAATAGTTTCAAATTCCTTTTTTGGTGGAATCCATGAGATGCATCTAATGGAAAGTATGCTTTACAGATAACTAAAGTGCACATTTTGCACCAAGAGATAACCAAGATACAAGAATTTTATCTAATTCTTCATCGGGCAGCAAATAAATTACTTCAAAAGTCACGATAGTAGACAAATATAAATTATTAGACTTACTTCCCAAATGGATGGAAATGGTAAAAATTAATGAAAAGCATGCCAGGCTAAAATTAATCGCCATGTCAACAGGTTGCACTATGACCCAATGACAGACAATCGGTTACTTCTGTCAGATAAATTCTACTTTTATGCACTTCATGATAAAAATTGGGGAGGGTGTCAAAATTCACACCGATATCAAAATCACTGTGAGATGCGACAGATGGGGAAGATTATAATTTTATTCAGGTAAATAAATATTAACAAATAAAAGGAAAAAAGTTAAGACAATTGTATAGCATTAAATCTAAATGACATAACAACCTAACTTTGAACCTTCGAATTTCAGTTATCTTCGAGTATTTATGAGAAATTCGCCTAGATTCAAATAGCATATTTTTAATAAAGTCTACTCTCTACTCGTGATGAATGTAGAATGCATAGTGCCATGCTCAATTTTGAACCCATAATTTTATCTTGTAAAATGCAAGGTCATAACTCAGAGAAAAACGATATGCAGTTCAATATTCATTGATAAGACAGATATGATTACATCTGTCATACGATTATGTAGTTAATCATAGCCGGCTGCTCTGACACGCCCGAAGGCACACACGGGCCCTGACTAAGGCAGGGGCAGTTGCCCCGGGCCCCACATCAAAGAGAGGAACCAAATCGAATACCACAGAAAAGTTCTATACACAGTTCTTCATTACCAAAGTAGAGAAGCAGAGGGAAAGAAAGAAATTTTTGTCCCAGGCCTCGATCGGGCTAAGTCGGGTCCAAGGGCGCACGGCAATTAATATCTGAATAACAGTACGATGCGACAGCACTGATGAAAACAAAGGTTAAGTCCTAAGGATCATTACTAGCCACAATACAATCCTTTCAGTTGGAGGCATATCCAGTCATCAGTCATTGGTAGTCAACCCACGCTCATCAGATAGCGAGAAACAACCACCATCCCAGAAACTTCTTATCCCCATATCTGAGATGCCACCGGAAAGGAATAATTATGCTGTTAAGTACATTGTTTCAGTGTCACCAAATATCACTTGAACGCAAAACCGAATAAAATTTAATACATTTTTTCTTCTTCAAGATTCACAAAAAAGCTTTATTATGTGTAAAATATTTAGAATATTTATTAGTTTTTATTATTACCTATGAAAAATATTTAAAATTTTTACTATATTTTAAAGATATTTAAAGTATTATTTACTTTTATTTATTAGTGTTGTGTTTAACTTTATAATAATGTGAAGAGAATTGAGAACGCATTCTGGATCTCCTTTCACCGATCAGTTGAGACAGAGTTTGATAAATCGATGTCAAAATTAAATACCAAATTTTACTTATCTGTATTTTGAATTGTAATGTTCCTATTCAAGTAGACAGAAAAACAATTAGAAAGTATCCCGGTTGATGGATTAAATTCACACTCAAATATACATTTAGCGATTTAGCGTAAATATCATAAACTAAAATTCACTCATCTAGTTTGTTGTGTCTCGAATTATTGTGTATATGTATAGACAGAGAGATTAACAGATAATATACTGATGGGTTTAATATTGAATATCATGCAATTAACAATTCTAGAAAAAGTTTATGATAAATCCACTCATCTAGCTTGTTGCGTTTTGAATTACCGTGTTCATGTACAAACAGACAGATTGACAGACGGACAGTATGCAGACGGATTTAATATTAAATATGATGCATAACAGTTAGGTCAGTTACACTATGATAAGCTGATATCAAAATTATATACCAAATGTTTATTGCAAAGAAATCAATCAACATCATTTTCGTTGATGAGCTATAACTTCTGTTTAGAAATGATTTCGATTACAGACAAATTGAAGAAATTGATTGTCCAGAAATGAAATTCGAAGTATAAAGATATATCGCTATTCAGTGACTTTTTTCTCCTATATTTTGAATTTAATTTCGTTACAATAGAGTCTTGGTTTCTGGATGTTATACGAAAGCTTTTAGGGATGGGTCTTAATCTGTCAAATAATGAAAATGAGTTACAAAACCCTTCTTCAAACTTTCGAACCATAATAACGGGAAGATGCTTCACCCAGAAAAACTTACCTGCACTAGTTTCAGGAACAGAAAGAGTCTTAGGTAGAATCGGGTAATACTTTTGTGACAAAGCCCAGACTTTGCCTCCACAATCACTCACCCGTTTTCTGGTTGTAAGACAATTTTTAAAAAGAAATGTCTGTTTAAACAATTCGTAACAAGCTTATTTGAATGACATTATTTTAGATTTGCAGATAATGTAATTTTGTAATCGATTTTACCCTCATTTCCTAAGAAAGTTTCAAAATTTTACGTATTTGCATGTCCTTAATAACAATACATAAAAAAAAAATTATACCCTAAAATATACTTCAATAATTAAATAAATAAAAATAGAATAAATATTATTTATGTCTCTATTATGTATCATTCAATTTCAATGAATGTATTCATTGTTAACAAGAACATATCATTATTTCTATCATTCCTAATTAAACAAATAGGCAAATCAAATTTGAAACAGTATTTCCAAAGTCATTTCTTGCGCGATAGTAACACGTCAGACCATAATAGAGAATTATAAATTAAAGACTAAAAGATAAAAATCATAGATTATTTTTATATACTATATACTGCAATTTTTTTATATACAAACAGAGTTATGTTAACAAAAATTTTTATAAAATTACTAAAGTTATTTAATCTATACAATGTATAGATGTATTTCTTACATAATTTCACCAATCAAAATGCTTCCTTGCATAACATTTTGTGTACCATGCATCCTTGAAAAAATATTTTTTAATTATGATTATTATTATTTCTTCTAAAAGATGTCACAACACAATGCACAATGTTATAACTATCATATGTAAAGAAACAAAAATTTGGAAATCATTTTTCATAAATTAAGTGAGCAATTGTTTAATCACTTTTCTATTATTGTAAAATAAAACAAATAGTTTTTATGTCCTTGTTTGGTAAAATTTAATAAGCTTCATTTCAATCTAAATCTTTTATCTTAAATTCAAGGCCTTCTCATATATTAATTTTATAATTTTCCCAGCTTATAATAATGTCAATTCTTCCCACATTATATAACAGGTAATACAATTAACACATTTCATCCGTTTTATTATTCCATGTTATATCAGTAAAGTCTGAAGCAAATATCTTATAATTATCCCCTCATTGTTTATATGCTTTTAAATAACCATTTTCAAAATTTTGAGTCAATTACTGAATAGGTAATATAAATATTTAGTAACTGACTATCAACTACATATCAGAACCATAAGAAAAGCAATCAAAATGATTTTAGGATACTCTTTAAAACTGCCATTTCAAGATTGAAGGAAGACAATTTTGGAAATTAAAAATTAGTTTAGTTTGTGGCGATTTTTGTTCCTTTATTAATTTATTATTATTGTAAATTTATATTTAAAAAAGTGGTGGCATCACCATCTTTTGTTTATTTTTAAATTTTGATTATTTCATATATATTTCATTTAAGTAATATTACATTTTTTTGTAAATAATTTGTCTTCAATCAGAACTCAGAGAAGTGGTATTCTTTAAGAAACAATAAGAACTATTTGTTCTGGAAGAATGAATCATTTTCTTCTGAAATCGCCTAGTTATTCTTTTTTTAAACAATTTTTGTGAAAACGGATTAAAAGAAAAAGGCAGTTATGTTCTGGCTATGAAGGTCTAAGTTAGCTTTAATAAAACCTTTTTTCGACATCATGGAGTTGGCTAGTTCCGATGTGAGATGGAGTCTAAGTTAATTATGTTAATGTCTAGGGCAAATCTGCCAGCACTACAAGTTGGTGACCCCGTCAAAAAATTCCAGTTTTTGGAACAGGCCGTTTGTTACGATGACGACAGAAGAATCGGACGTATAACTGAAAGTTTGAATATTATTTAGTTATCAGTTTCATTACTACCCAAGCTGTCTGTTTTCCTATGAGGCTTGGTCGGTAAAATCTTTTCCTTTTCTTTTTTTTAAAATTGCAATTGTATTACAATGTCATTTGAAGGTAAGGAAAATTTAGATTTTAAGAATCAGTCAGTTGAAGGTTTGAATAAAAGTTGTGATTGAGTTTCTACTAGGATTCTTAATTTTGGCCTAATAATGCTAAGCTATTCTTTATGCAACTGGAAGTTACTTTCGGATCAGCAGATGTTACAGTTGAACAAACTAAATTTGATTATTTAGTTGCCGCTTTGGATCCTCAAACTTTTTCACATGCTACAGATATAGTGTGTGAACCAACTCTGCATCCTTTTAAGGCGCTTAAGAATAGGTTACTTGACCAAATTGAAGTGTCGCAGAATAAGAAGCTTAAAACCTTAATTGAAGATTTGGAACTAAGCGATAAATCTCCTTCCGTTTTACTTAGGCAAATGCGAGACTTAAGCGAAAGCCATGTAGATGCGTTTTTAAAAAACATTTGAATGATGCGCTAGCCATCTCATGTTCAAGCTGTTAGCTCGGAAGGCCTTAACAAATTAGCGGAAATGACTGATAAAATTGAGTTCTCACCGGTTGTTGTTAATTCAATTTCTAGTAGTAATTTGGTTTCTATTAAAGTTGATATTATATAAAGACAATTATTAAAAATGCAAAAGCAAATGGATGAGCTTTCTAAATTAGTTAGGTCCGGTTCATGGCCCGCATCGCCATCACCGATTCCCAAACAAAGCTCATCGAAAAACTTAACAAGCTCTAAAAACCGGAAAAATTGGTATTGCTTTTATCACAATAGGTTTAAGGAAAAGGCTGATCATTGTGTAGTTCCTAGTGCTTTTAGTTTAAAAAAACTCGGATCACCCGCAGGAGTAACGACCGCTTCTGTTTCAAAAGGTACAAGTCGCAGACTCTATGTAAATGATGCAAAAACTCGCACTGGGTTTCTTATCCATATAGGTAGCGATGTTTCTAGCTATCCTAAGTCATTTTTGGTTAACGATAAGAGAAAATGTAATTTTGTTTTGTATGCAGTTAATAGAACAAGAATCGCAACGTTTGGAACCAAACTGATGTCACTTTCTCTAGGATTAAGACGTTCATTTCAATGGCTGTTCATTGTAGCAGAGGTTACTAAACCAATTATCGGAGCAGACTTTCTGCAACACTTTGATTTATTAGTGGATTTTAAAAAAACGCTGTTTGATCGATCCCTTAATTAATCTGACAGCGAAAGGTAAATCCACGTTAAGTGATATCCCAGTAGTGAAAACAATTGTAGGTAATTCGGAGTATCTGGAACTTTTGCGGAAGTTTAAGGAAATTACGCAATTAAATTCCTTTCCTAAAAATACTATCAAGCATGATACTGTACATTTCATTCCAACTGTTGGACCACCTGTAAGTGCAAGTTCAGGTTCGGGTTCTAGAGCAGATTTGCTCTAGACATTAACATAATTAATTTAGACTCCATCTCACATCGGAACTGGCCAACTCCATGATATCGAAAAAAGGTTTTATTAAAACAAACTTAGACCTTCATAGCCCGAACACAACTGCCTTTTTCTTTTATTCTAACCGAATTCAGAATTCGCTTTCACAAAAATTGTTTAAAAAAAGAATACCCAGGAGATTATAGAAGAAAATGATTCATTCTTCCATAACAAATAGTTCTTATTGCTTCTTAAAGAATACCACTTCTCTGAGCTCTGATTGAAAACAAATTATTTACAAAAAAAAATACAATACAGCTTAACAAATTAAATATACATGAAATAATCAAAACTTTAAAAGAAACAAAAGTTGGTGTTGCCACTACTTTTTAAAATACAAATTTAAAGTAATAAATAAAGAAATCCCATATAAAAATAAAATTTTTAAAAAAATTGCTGTTCAACAAACGATGACCAAAAAGCAATCAATATCAGAACCATAAGAAAAGCAATCACAATGATTTTAGTATACTCTTTAAAATTGCTGTTTCAAGACTGAAGGAAGACAATTTTGGGAATTATAAATTAATATAGTTTAATAATTTGTATTATATTATATTATATATATATATATATATAGTGAAGAAATACAACTTCTTGCAACTATTTTATTGTTTTTTAACATTTAAATCAAAAAATATTAGAATTAATAAAAAGAAAACTACTGACTACTATTAATAAAAAGAAAACTATTAATAAAAAGAAATACTGACTTGCTAAGTAACATTTTACAAATTTTATTAATTCATAAATTCTGATTATTATTAGTTTTATTCATCATACTTAAGACTTTATTTAATAAGTTAATCTAAATATCAATTTATAATTTAAAACATGATAATTTTACAATTAAATCAAAAAATAGTATTAGAAGCAGCAATGCTTGAAAAAAATTATCAATTTTGTAACCGCTATTTGAAATAGATTATCATAATTGAATATCATTATGTATTGGATGCTATGTGCAATTATTTAAAACAAGATGTCTCTATCAACTAGCAAATTAACACTAAAATTTTCAACTAAATATTTGCTGCAGCTTGATTTTAATAATATCTTAAACAAAATACTATGTTTCAAATTTTTATAGTTATATCATTCATATTATTTTAGAAGTTTTATATATGCATTGTTCATTGTGCTACACATTCCTGCAATTTAAATTTAGATTATAATTTGAAAATGAAGCAATTAAAATTAACTTAAAAATATTTTCACTAAAACCAAGGTGATTTTTTTTTTTTAATCTGTACAGAAAATAGAATCTTAGCATTGAAGTCTTTACCTGTATTACAGATTATTTGACTTAAAACATATGTAATATTTCATAGAATTTTTCAACAAAAAGCCCACAGATTTTAAATAAAATATTGTTAATTACAATAAGGGAATTCATTAAATATAGCTCACAGTACTGAAGATCAGTGTAAAAATTTAAAAGTAACAACTCAAAATATTTATTGACATATAATTTTTTTTCATCATTAAGGCCCTTTTCCCTATTAGAAAATAATGCCTATTACTAATGATTTAAAATTTAGCTATATGATCCCAATTATAGTGAACATTTTATATACGGTAAACACTCGGTTTGCTTAATAGAGAATTATTGAATCAAAAACACATTTTAAAAGGCCACAGAAAACTTTCTTCCATCTCTTCTTCCAGAAAATATGTGCTAAAAATTGTATCTTTTGGAATTAGATTCCCGGTGAGAGTTTCAAGTTTTTTTCAGTAAAATTGCATATTGATAGAAATTCATTTCTTTTCAGCATATGTTTCATGGATTACTCTATAAAAATTTATCAAATTCAACATAAAACATTTTATTTCAAAAATAATTTCTTTAATTCTTAAAATTTCTAAGAATTTATCTTAATTCTTTAACTTTTTTTTAATTAATAGTAGCCTAACCTTAATTTTAATAAGAATTCAATATAAATGATTGCAATTAATAACTTTGAAAAAATAAAGAGTAAATATAAGCACTTGTTTTTAGTATCAAAATACTTCATAAAATAAATTTTAAATATCTGATACCAAAATATATATTAGCCTGCAGAAATAAACTATATAGTATATTATACATACTGAAATGATTTCACATGTTTGATAGAAAGTTGTAAAAAGAAAGCTTAATTTTTAATAACTTTTTGGAATTTAAAGTGAGTCATTTTGAATCAAATGCATATTGAAGATTTTTAATGAAGAAAACAAGAGCAAAGAAAGCTCTTTATATCTCCAATGTTTCTTTTCCCTAATTATTAGAAAATTAATAAAGAATTTCAGAAAATCATCCCAACTCGGTTTTATAATTTTCAATCACTTCCAAATAATCCACATTATGATAATAAACAAATGTTTTTCTACAGGTAATACATGGCATTTTAGAATAAAAAAGATTCGTCATATCATCTAGTTTCAATAAAAATGGTGGTGTAAATATTTTTAAAAATGTCCAACAAAACCATTAGTATGGAAAATTTTCCAATGCCTTTAATATCCAAAATATAGCAATATAATTCTTTGTATAGGAAAAATTAAACTATTTTATAATACTATATTTTATGGCATAGAAAATTGTTTTAAATGTATCTTAAGAATTTAAAGTTTTAAATTGCATTAAACAAGCACTGTTTACATTAAGCTTTCAAAGCTAATTATACCTTTAAAATAATTCAAGCTATCAATACATTCTAAAGAATCAGCTAAATTTCAAGTAACAATTCATGAAGATAGAACAATATTGCATAAAAATGTAAATGTATATAAAAGAAAAAAAAATCTTCAATTTTTGTTGAATTGCAAAATAATAATAATTGAAAAATTTAACAAGCTATTAATTTCACTCGTATGGTTGAGCAAAAAAACCAATTTTTTGCTCAGATTTAAAACACTTACCAATCTACACAGACGTTCTATCTTACAAGGGCTACAACTACTTCATAAAAATCTAAGCCACCAATCCCTCACTCGGAATATAAATAAAAGTAATTTTGCATCTTTTAAAACAATATCGTGACTTCATGTTCAGAATAATTACTGTTACTACAGCTTAAATGTATACAAATCTATAAAATCCATTTCAAACATAATTTTTAAAAAAATTCTATGTTAGAACTTAGTTTATTTGTAAGGTATTAAAGCCTATAAAATAATACAATTCAATAGATTCTTAATTATAATAGAACTTTTTTCATTGTCTTGATCATAGTTAATATTTTAACGAATCTGCAATGTAGTCTAAGCTGCTAGCATATCTGAATTTATGATTTGGAAAAGTTATGCTTCAAGCAAGATTTCAAAATTCAACACAAGGCATGCTCTAGATTTTTTTCCCAATATTAATTCAAAGATTAATTACTCTTGTCAAAAATTATCTTTCAAGTTGATTTTCTTAGTCTACATCAGAATATATTTTATTTCAAGCAATTAAGTTAATACTTTGTAAACCATTTTAATATTTTATTTCACAAACATTTTCACTTTTAGTTATAAAATCTCCATTTAAGCTAATAATTACTTTATGTTACATTTATATTAGTACATGTGGGGGGGGGCACAAAACATAATATGGAATGTTTTAAGTTTTGGAACACAGAATTGAAATGGAGAGCAGTTTAAATTGCTTCGCTCTGTCTTAACTGGACCACAAGTTGATGCATTTCTACCATTTTAAATGGCATTTATTATAAATAAACTAAATTTCATTTATCCAGCCTTTTTCTGTTTCAAGTTAGCACATTCACATAAGCAATAATAAAGTGATCCACAGGTAATCAATTTTACACATGGATTTAGAAGAAAGTTCAATAATTTTCAGCTAAATCTTTCTGCCAAATTACAACCATTTAGCCTGTCACAATTTTGAATAATCAGATCACAAGAAGAATCAGTTTTTCGCCCTAGTGATGAATTTACACTAATACCAGCCACCTTTAGTGACCAGCTGGTTCGCCATGAGTAACGCATTCTAAAATTTTCAATTAAATCACATATTCATTAGCCTAGAAGTAATTCCGGGCATTGATTGGCCTGAAATTAAAAAAAAAATTTCGGTGATATTGCCAAAATATTAAATGTTTTTTTAAAGAAAGCGAAAAAGGGAAAAAAATTATTGAATAATTGATTTAGATGTTGCAAACGATTATAGAAACCTTGACTTAGCATTAATTTTTTAGAAACTATCATGTTTTATAATGGAAAAAAATTATTGAATTAATGACACAGATATTGCAAAGGATTATAGAAATATGCCATTAAGTCAAAATTTCAATGCATATCCTGTCTAAAGTCATTCAGGTTTATTATAAATAAAGAAGATTTGTTTAATTATTTAGATATTGCAAATGATCATAGAAACCTTTGCTTTGCATTTATTTTTTTAGAAAATATCACATTTTATATTTCTTTTATTTTATCCAGTCAAGGTTTAAAAAGCATGGTTAAAATATTTTTTTTTTAATTTGTTAAAAATAGGAGTTTAAGTTAACATTGAAACACTGATACCATTAGAAAGCTCATTTTTTTTTATCTTTAAATAGATGTAAAAGTCATGTTTGTGCGATAATATTTTTGGAAGTTATAGCGGAAAAACGTCAAAATTTCGCTTAAATTTTAAATAATTCAAATAATAATTAAAAATTCGAAAAAAGGGCTCAGAGATGCACATTCCCGACCCTCAAGGTATACATGTACCAAATTTGGTAGCTGTAGGTCCAATGGTCTGGCCTGTAGAACAACAACAACACACACACACACACATTGAGCTTTATTATATAGATATGGATTTGACAGAAATCTGCAATTTAGGTATGAAGCCTATTTACTAAATTAAATTCTATTTTTATCTGCATTACAAATAAGTTCGCAGAATATCAATAATATCATTACAAGTGCTCTCCACTTGATGTAATTGTATATTTGCATACTACTGCATTTAAACTTTCCTTGCAAAAACTTGCATTCACATGCCATGAAGCTTGGGAAAAAAAGTTGCTCAATCTCACAAGCAAGTTATAGAAAAAACACAACAGATAAATGCTAACCAATATAAACAAAATTGCATTTTCCTTTCAACTTTTTAATGCAACGGCACAATATCCATATTTTGTAATTTGTAGAAAAATAAAATAAATAAGCATTTTGGATGTCTACTTTTCAGTTTACTACATATAAAATTTAATAGATATTTAATTTCTATTCAAAACCACTTACCAGATTTTGTTCATTCAAGTCATTGCAGTTTTGAGTTGCTGCAAACACATACACACAAGTCGCAAGATGACAGAAATGATTCAAAATTTGGTATGTAATTGTAATGATACATAAATTTTTATTCTCTTTTAATAATGTGTATAGGCACACAGACAAACATACTTCCGTTAAACGCAGCTCATCTAAAATTTGACATAAACCCACAATTTTGATGTGAAGACCACATATCAAATTAACCATCCAGTTTATTCACTCAATAATTCATAAATAGAATCAACTTTTTTTTTTAATCGGAGAGATATTGAACTATAACTGGCCAAATATTTATACAATTCCCATCTTCCTACTCCATAAATGAGAAATAAAAATAAGATTTAGTTATCATCCTCATTGCAGATAAATGTTCTATAAAAACAGCAAGTGAAAATAAACTTAAAATATCTGTTGTTATCAAACTGATTTGTAACGTATGTGATGTTATTAGAAACGTATGTAATGTTATTAAATTTTTTATTGAATGTTTTATCATGCAAGTAAAAACAATAAGCAAACATTTCTAATTTTATAATTTATTTATGTTTACATTTTCCAATTGAATATGCAATGGCTTAGCATGCATAAAAACACAACAGGATGATATGAGGCATCAAAATTCCTATAACTAACATCACTTGAAATATTACTAATGTCTGAAATATTTAAGAAAATCTTATATTCATAGCTTATTTAATAAAACTTAATAAGAAATTTAATACTAACTGGAAGAAAACAAAGAAAGGGAGGTATATAAAAAGGACGCACATGCATCTTTGATACTGAAGAGCACTTGATAATGCATTTTCATCCAGAAACTGATCTTTGCCAACTATCTTTAACTGTCAAGCAAACAGCTTGCTGCTTCATCTCTTGCGGCTGTTCACAGGTGAATGAGACTTAGACCTAACAAAAACTTAAAACTTCAGAATAAAGGAAAATGTAAATATACTAGCTGTAAAAACTAAAAGGAATCCAATTATAAAAAAACGATAAAGCAGAATAGCTGAACAATTATTTTCATATTCTCTTAAGTTCTGAAGTGATTTTAATACAGTACCACAATAACAAATTTTTATAGAATTCATATTTTTATCATTAAATATGTTTTTTTTTAAAATTCAGGTAGAATAAATTTACAATAGACAAAGATTCTCACAGGGGGAAAAGACATACTAGAGCAGTGATGGGGAAACTACGGCCCGCGGTCCAAGTCCGGCCCGTGGAAAGGTTTAATCCGGCCCGTTTAAGAGTGCCGTCGCGAGAATGTTTGAACGCATTCTTACTTTCGTAATGTGACGACCCGCATAAAAACTACCTGCGGCGATATTCAAAACACAATAGTATTCTGGACAAATCCATCCGACCCAAACAGCTGACTCCTCTTCGCTCGAAACTTCCAGACACTCTCGCATTTTCGATTCATTGTTCTGTTTTTCCGAAAGAACCGCAAAACTCCAATTCCCGAACAATCCTTGCAGGTAGGTATAAGTACAAGCGAGGCCGCCCGAAGATCAGTTAGTTAGCGACTTAGTCAGTCATCTGCAACGACCATCAATTTGACGCCTTAGAAAACGAAACGTGGCTTTCTGATTTCGCTTTTTTCACAGACCTCCTCGTACACATGAATCAACTTAATCTCAAATTGCAAGGGGTAAATCAGTTTCTTCACGATATTTGGCAATACCTGAAGAGTTTCAAATTACAGCTATTGTGATTTGATTAATCAGATCTCTAAATCTGATTTTTCTCATTTTCCAAGAATACAATCTTTAAAATTCACTATACCAAACAATAAGATTAAAAAATATGAAATTAATTTGAGAAAACTACCTTCAGAATTTGAAAGGAGATTTCAGGACTTTAGAAAAATGGAACCAGAGTTTAGTATTTTTGCGACCCCATTCAATGTTAATTACGAAGAAGTTGATGCAAAATTTCAACTTGAGTTAATAGAACTGAACTGTAATACTCTCCTGAAACAAACTTTTCATACAGTACTATTACTAGAATTTTATAAAAATTTAAGTCCAGATAATTTCCCAAATCTAATTACTCATGACAATGAAGATAATGACAATGTTCGGCTCATCTTATATATGCGAACAAATCTTTTCAACAATGAAGCTTAGGAAAACTTCTTTAAGAAACAGAATTACAGATGAGCACCTTTAATTAGTTTTAAGAATTTCTGCTTCACAAATGGAACTGGACTATGATAAAATTTTGATGAAACAGTCTCAATTTTATTTTTCTCATGCACCATCAACCAGTAATGACACCAGAAAATAAAGTGATAATACTTCACATCCAGAACTACACTAAATTCATTTTATATTTTGTGCTTATAATTTCTTATCTTTTGCTTTTTTACTATTAAAATAATAAGTGTATGTAATAATATATGTATATGTTTATAGAACACATAAATTTTTTAACGATTAAGCATTATTCTTTGGCCCGCGACGATCGTCTAGTTATTACAAATGGCCTGTCTTAAAATAAGTTTCCCCACCACTGTACTAGAGCTAACAAGCAAATGAAGGGGGGGGGGAGAGCAAAATTTTAGTTACTTAAACCATAAGTATGGAAAAATTTAACAGTATTAATGAATCAATACATAATGTAAAAACAATTATAATTAATATTTATTTTTACACTAATGCTCTTTGAATACAGCTATTTAAAAACACATTGAAAAGTAAGCATTACAATGCTTGAATTACATCTAATTCATGATTAAAATATGTATGAAGTTAAAAAATGTATAGCAGAGCTCTTTTACCACAGTTGCATCTTTATTTTATAATTACTCTTTATTTTAATTCTACTATAACATCATAGAAAATTTTAGGATTTAACAGAAATATTTTTTGATTTGACAGCTTCTGGTACTGCAAATTTTAATATATATTTTTTGTTCAATGAAAAGATGGCAGAGGCAAAATTTGAAAACTTCAACCCCATTGAAGATAATAAATTAATTAAAAAAAATGCATTTTCAGAAAAAACATTTGGTTAAGTATTTTATATAAAATCTAGAAAAGTACATAAAATTTTTCATGCAAATTAAATTGCTAATAATTAGTGCTAATAACCAAGCATAGTTATATTTTATAGGCATAAATAGCTACTTAAAAAAATTAAAAACTTAAAACCAGTAATAACAGATTTAGACTATTTTACATTAAACACTATATTATTTTAAAAAATTCATTCTATTCTAATTCTTATTCTAAAACGCAAACCTTGATCTTGACCTAGAAGATGATCTACTGCTACTTGAAGAACCTTTTCTACTTTTCTTCCTTCTTTCTGGAGAATTAGATCTGAAAAATACAAGAACAGCAAAGATACACATTTTAATATAATTTCTTTAATGCTCATGCTCTATTTTTCAAGAATGCTTGATTACTGCAATTGCATATAACTATTGCATTAATTATAATAATTGAAAAATAAATTTGAAGCAGACATTAAAAAATATTTTCAGTTCATCTTTAAAAAGACTGAATATATTAAGGAATGTATCTCCATAATTTATATTAAAGTTATGCTTTAAAATCTTCTTGCGATACACATTGCAATTTTTTGGAAAATAAATGGATAAACTATATATTTCAACAATCAATTCCTATACTCTTCAAGAAACATGAAGGAGCAAGCAATTTTGAGTAGCAAAACTTAAAAATACATTTAAGAAAGAAAGTAATGACAACTGAAATTAAATGAAAAAGCTGAACTTTTACTTCATTGAACAAAAGAACTTAAAGTTAAAAATAACATTTAACAAATAAACTTTTATCAAAAATGAATTTTTTTTTATTTCTCTTCTTTCTCTGTCAATTTTCTCTAATCAAGTGGCTTACCTGTGTATTTATAGTATCCCATTCTTAACTTGTATTTATTATTTAAGAAATTATAAATTTTTATTTAAGATGCTGGAAATATCAATTCATATCAGACATAAAATGGAATGAAGGGGAAAAAATTTCAATAAATTGGATCAATAAGTACGCAATAAATTAGATCAAAATAACTTGATGTCAAAAAAGGATGGGGATGGTAATCAGCATTTCAACTATTTTAAAAGATATGCACAAATATGTGACAAACACTACATCAAATTGCAAAAATTTGTCTATGAAGCAAAATTTATAAGAAATTTAAAAATTATATCATTAAAAGAAAAATTATGTATTGTATTTAATAAATAAAGTCCATTTTTTTCTGCTAATTAAAAAATTTATAAAAATACAAAGGATCATTTAATGAAATA
This sequence comes from Argiope trifasciata, assembly GCA_026543055.1. Lineage (NCBI taxonomy): Eukaryota > Metazoa > Arthropoda > Arachnida > Araneae > Araneidae > Argiope > Argiope trifasciata. The sequence goes on from JAPMOQ010020905.1 coordinate 2,056,884, forward strand.
TACTTCTGCATGAAAATTATAGTAAGGATAAAGCAAAATGGTTTTATAAATATCATAATTTCAACTATTTTTCTATTAATACAAATACAAAATTAGAAAAATAACTTCCCTGAATTTCAAAAACTGCAAATTAAATATATCCTATGATAATTTATAATCACATTTCTAAAAACATTTTTACATCAAACCAATATGTATCAAACCATAATTTTAAACCCCACTAATAGTAGGCAAAAACTTTAATAATAAAGCACAAGTTATGTCACACTAGCTGTTAGATTTTCTTTTCACCACAAATCTATAAATAAAAATTTTCGTAACTTAATAGGGGCAAAATAATAAAAATCTTTAAATCAAACTGTCTGCCACAAATTAAAATTGAAGTGAAATATGAAATAACAAAATTAGGTATAATAGCAAGCTATACGCAGAAGTTATATGAACATATAGCAAATATTTTCATTTGTTAAAAGCACTGTCCTCCGTTCTTTTTTTTTTTTAAACTGTTTTTATTAAATGAAACATAAAAGATTTTGTGATTTAAATAAGTCAAAATGAGCCACAATTAGTTCATTTATGTTTTAACTTTTAAAAAAATTAAAGATTTTAAAATATGAAATTTAACCAAATTCTCAGACTTATAAAAATGTAAGTTTTCTTTAAATGTAAAGTAAACTACGAAATGTAAAATTCAGCTTTGTAATTCAATATAATGTAATAAATATACGCAATTAAAATTCAACAAAAAAAAAATTTCCATACTTGATTAAAAACTGTTTTTGCTTTAGAAAACCATACAAATAAACTATAATGCTATCAGATACATTCTTCATACTCTTCTTTTAGATAATTTAGCCTCACTAATTGACTTCTAATTCAAATAATGAACTTGGCAAGAATTTTTTTTAATCAATTCTTTCAATACATCTTATACAATGAAAGGTATATCTTTTTTCTCATAAAATCATGCAAAAATAAATTTAATAATTAACTTGCAAATGTGCACAGGCAATTATACAGAAATCAAAATCAAGTTTTAGATGAGAAGGCAAAGTAAAATAGCGATATTGACCTTTCAACCATTACCACCCTCCCGTTTACCTGGACCTGGAGCATTGTCTCTTATTTTTCAACTTTGGCTTTTCTGAATCAGAACTAGAATGTGAAGACTTTGATGAACGAGATGAACTGCTGGATGATCGTGACTTAGAACGTGATGACCTAGATGATGCAGAAGAATGAGATCGAGATGAAGAATTTTCTTTCTTGGATTTATCATTCTCTCCTTCCTCTTCTTCATCCTCTCCCCAACCTGTCAAGTCGTATTTGGAGAGATCACCATCTTCATCATCCTCATCATCTTCTTCCTGAAAAAATAATTAAAAATGTATTATTCATTAAAAATTGGAAAAATAATTAATTTTACTTCTTAAAAAAATAACAGCTTATAATCATAATTTTAGTGATAATAATCAATTGTTACATAAATTTTAAACATAACATAATGTCCCAGAACTAATAAGATATTTAGAATAATAACATTTATGCTTATTAAGAATTCACATTTTCTTTCTAGTAAGACTGGAAATAAAATTTTATACAGTTTAAAAAATTAAATATTTTAATATAACAGTAATATTAGGTCATATACAAAGATTTATATAAATAGTCACAGGTATAAACATAATTATATATGAAATCAAGAAATATAATTTTTAAGTCTCATTAGCAAAACCTGATGGATAGTTTAATTCGATAAGTATATTCTTAAATGCCAACATTTATGAAAATTTTTAGCTATGTCCACAAAGAATGCTTAATAAATGCCACTTTGAAATTATTTTGTAAGACAAAGCAGCTGGTAATCTATCAAATTGCTAAAGTAATGATACCACTGGATTGAGGTTTTGAAAAACAGCTTCCTATATTTATTCATGCTATTGAAATGGATACCACACCACAGCATTTGGGAAGTAGTAATTTCATATCAAAATATACCTCAAGAATATTGCATAAATCTGGGAGAAAAAATGAATTGCAGGTTTTTAAATTATGATTCCCGTTCTTCAAATTGAAATTCTTTGAATAAAATTGAAAAAATATGGATAAAATTGAAAAGTTCAATAGTTTGCAATTAACATCAAGTCAATTGCATCTAAAAAATTGAGGGGAATTCTTACACCTTTCCTACTTTCTGCAATAAATCATTCTAAAAATAGTTTATACTGGCTCAAATTGCTACACAAAGTTATCATCTAATTTCTAGCTTTTTTATACATACAATAACAAATTCAAAGTCAACTTTTTTTTTCTTTGCTTTTTTCTTCTAAATGAAAATTGCAAAAATCAAATTTTATTGAAAACAAAAAGAATATTCAGAACTGCTCAAGCTTACCTTATCACAATTTTAAAGCAAGCAGGAAATGAAATGTTTTATAAATAATTTAATACTTTTTTTTAATATTACTTCCAAGAAGGGGCAAATTAATTCTAATGAAATGATTAATAAATTCATAAAATAAAAATTTTCTATTAACTAAGTACATAAATTAAATTATTCAGTATATTATTTTTAAACATTGCCATTACACTTTGGATATTTTCTTACTTTAAGAACCTTGCATACAAAAATTTCATGGACATGATTCTATTTCAGTGATATGTCCAGCCAAATGCTTTTTATGTTTTAACGGATTAATGCTTCTTTTATTCTGTAGCTCTACTTCGAGGAACAAACACTATCAGGTGCAGTGACATGCACTATCACGAAAGAGCGATATGCATTGATGTTTGAGAACGCAGCTGTTCTGGCTCTACTACAATCATGCCAATGTCATGACTGAATGCTTTTAAAGCAGGTTGTTGCAACTCCACACACTGCAAATTGTGTAAAAAATATTCTGAAAACACATTTTACAGAAGAAAGAAAGAAAGAAACCACCACTTCAATAATGCTTAGGCAGCCCAATCCCAAGACCTTAATCCATGAGATTTTTGGCTCTGGGGATATTTGAAAGATCTGGTTGGCCGTGACAACCTGAGAACATTGCCTGATCTTAAAGCCAGTATTTGCCGCCAAGTGTTCAATGTTTCAACGCAGACACTACGCTCTACTGTTGAACATGCCATTTTCAGATTTCAGAGAGTAGCTGACAATTGTGGCCATCATATCAAAGATGGCTTGGATTAATTCCAAGCTAATGTGTAATTCTTATAATAAAATAGTTGATAATATGCCCTCTAGTGGTGACATTTGGAACTTATTTTGCAAAAAAAAAAAAAGTCTTTTTCATCCTTTTATTAAGGCGTACCCAAAATTTCAGAATTTTTGGATGAATAGTTATGGTGGTATGTAGCCTCTGAATAGGTAACTTTAATTTGGGATACCCTGTACATTGATTATTATGTACATGCCAGGAGCATATTGTTGTTAATGTATTTGAAAATACATTTATCTTAACACCCTATAATATATTTAAAGTTTTGTAATTGGTATAGAATACAGATTCTCATTATAGACAACATTTATAATAAATGCTTAAATATATAATCATGACAAAATGTGAAGAAAATCAAATTTGTGTTCATATTTAAAACATTTAAACTAACAAAAATTTCAATTTTCCACTTTAATAATTATTCTTTGGCTTTCTTTTAAAGAAACATAAAACTGTAAAAAGAGAAAATTTTAAACTAATCATATTATAATCATAAGATCATTGACAACAAGCCAAAAAAAAAAAATACTTTACAAGACTTAAAAAAAAAATTTAAGATTAATAAATGATATAAAACACTTAAAGCATTTGAAGTATTTAAAAAATTATTACTAATAACACAAAAATATATGTATTAATCTATTTTTAAAAATAAACTAATTATCTTAATTACCCTGCTATGTTATCTCCATTCTTCAAAGCAACAAATTTGAACATCAAAATCTAAATACTGCATACATGTTTAAATACAGTAGATTTATTTTAAGACAATTAAAATAAGGGGGAAGGTGGGGAGAGAGAGACAATACCTCTTCTTCATATTTTTGCTTGGAAATTTCTTTCACTTTTTCATCCTTAAGACTTTGATATTTATTTTTTACAGGTTTTTCATCTCCTCGATATTTCTTTTTCTTTCGTCCAAACTAAAGAAGAGAAAGCATATAAATATTATATTGCATATTTATTTATATACAAAAAGAAAACAATATAGAATAATTTGGAAAAGTTACATTTTATAGAGCTGTTGTGTACTAAAAATATTACAAAATAAAATATTGAATAAAATGTTTTAAAATATTTTACATTAGTCATTTAATCAACGATATATTCAACAAATATTTTTTTAACCTGCCTCTATAAATTTTGCATGAAATTTTACATTACTTAATTCCTTATAACACCCAATACAATTTAGCTTAAATGATGAAGTATCTTTTTTATGAAAGAAATTATATTCCTCCCCTCCATTTAGGTTACATTTTCATGTCAATATTGATAAAGATAAGTGTTGAAAGTTGTAAATCTTTTAAAAATGCTTTCAGTTAGCCAGTATTTGAATTAAACAACTGGATGAATTTTGGACAACTTTCTTTCCACTAACTGAGTCCGAAATTTGATACAGATTTACAATATTGCTAATAAGACCAAATATTTTTCATGAGTCTACAGCATGAAATTTCGAATTGCCAAGTACGACAGTCCAATAGGAAAAACAAATACAATTACCAATTTCAAAACATAAAAAAAATACAAGCTAAAATGATATATATACATATATACAAATCAACAATTTTTAAGAGAACAATGAAAAAAAATCCAGTCCAGTTATAAAATTATTCTTAATTGCACTGGTCAGTCACTGTAAAATCTTAAAGATTCTTTAATTTAAAACAATCCTCATTCTTTACAGCTTCTAGAAAATATTTAAAAAATAATAAGACCTATTTTCACATTCAAGGATGCTCTATAATATATCACATTCAAGGTTGCTCCATAGTATAATTCTATTACAACTAAAATTTCAGATTAAAATAACTAAATGCACGAAAAATAATGCTGTAATCATAATCTGAACTAATAATAAAAGTGAACTGTATTTGTGTGAGTGTGTGTGGGACAGGGATGTCAGTTTCAAAAAAAAAAAAACTAGATTTAGCAGCTATTAAATTTGGTGCACATATACTTTAACGGCAAAGGGAGAAAAAAAAATTATACAAAATTTTACTATTAACTATGATAACTTTTAAATATATTACAGCATAAATTACTTTTATAGCTATTCTAGAAAATTACTTTTCAATTAATTGTTTTTATTATTATTATTGTTTTTTTTTTTTTTTTTTTGCTAGAGAATCCTTATTTTTATTCATTTTTAAAAATATATTTTATAACAATATATTTCACAGCTGAAGTAGGACTCAAATCATTTCCATTTTTACTACTAATATTTCATTCAGGCTTATTTTCCTCATTACTGATAAGGGAATTGCTAAAAACTATATAACTATAGGAACTGATAAAATATCAAATTTTAGGTGCTTTTTAAAATAAACCAATTATTTCAATATGCATTCTGATTATAGTTAATACACAAACATTAAGAAAGATTACTTTTCAAAATTAATATCAAAATATTATAATAATATAACTATACAGCTTTATTTTACACATACCAATCTTTCACAATAGTGTTTCAGAAGAAAGAAAAAAATATTTATCAAAGAAAGTAATCTATTAAATAAAAAATGATTTGACTTGACTAAGCCATTTAGATGAGAGACAAATATTACTGTGGAATTAAGTTAAATTAGTTATAGCTGCTTCAACATTGGTTCTTCAATACAAAGGCATGAAATAACAATAGAATTAAAGACCAGAATCAACCCCCTTATTTTAAGATCTTTAATCATTAAAATAAAAAAACATAATCATAAATATTTAAAATCAATGATTTTCTGCATTACCAAAATGACCTTAAGAAAAGCAGAAATTTTTTCATAAATAAAAATTATGTGAATACAAAATAATAAATAGCATACATAGACAAAATAATAAAGAAATGATACATGATAATGCTGAAAAATAAAGCTAATAGAAAAATATAATTTTAAATTAAAAGACAAAAAATAAGTAAATAAAATGTACAGAAAAGAAAAAGTAAAACCAATGCAGGATCATTTCATAATGAGTCCAAAATGATAGGTAAAAAATAAATGAAGAAAAATTGAATTGCAACTTTCAGAAAGAGCAATATCACAAGAATTACAGAGAGAGAGAACTATTTGAATTCAGTTGTAATTGTTCAAACAATTATAGTGTATTTATGAAAGAGCAGAATGAACATAAGGTTATTGATAGCTAGAAAACTTCATCACTAATGGAGAATTTAACATAAAAATCTCCTTGCAGCTTAATTTCATTTTAAAATGAATTTTAATTTAAATTTTTTTTAATTACTATTTTTTAATTAAATTTTCATGTGAGCGAAATGGTAAAATATTCTTGTGTTACAGTTATTTCAGCATGTCCATCTATTCTGTTATTTCCTTTATATCCATAATAATTAATCTGTATATTATATATCTATAATAATTCCTCCATACATTATATACTTCTTATATCCATAATAGCATGATGTAATATCCATAAATTTATTCAGATAGCAATGATTTTGTTTTTGAATTAATATATTTATTTTGTTATTCATAAATTAATCACTTTACTTCAGGTGAAAATAATAGTACCATTAATAAATATCTGGAATTGGTATGCTAACTTTAGCTTCTATAAGCATTGTATTCACTTATATAATAAATTTTTTCTTTTTTCAGCCACGAAATTTATGAATCTATTTACCAGGCAGATATTTCATTTCCATTAAAATAACATGTAAAAGTGCAACCAACAATGTCTTTAATTCAACAATGTTTTTAATTTTAGAGTCATCTGTGAAAAATAGACTTCCTATCAGTTGATTGTGGTTGTCAAAAAAAAAAATATCAGTTCATAGATTTAAAAAATGTTCACATTCGAAATCCCCCCCCCCCCGATGATTTCAGTTTTCCAATTTGTTACATGTACTGTACATATTGATATCTAAAGAATGTGCCATATTTTTAATTAGTGCTTTATTTTCTTCACCCTCAACTCCTTAACTTAAGAACATTTCTGATATTAGATAGCATTTTTTTCATTATTTAATTTGCTTTCATTAACCTGTTATTAAAGTGAGGTGTGGAAGAAAAGTTCTTGCATAGATTAATCAAAAATCTTAAAAAAATTTCTTATATGAACTACCCTCCCCCCATTTTGAATACACATTTGAAAAATGTACAGTACAATAAAATTTTATTTTTAAACTTACTGAAGGTAAGGTTAAATGTTTTATCTATTCTATTTCTTTTTAAATGAATGCACTTCTGCAAATAAAAGATTCGTTTGTTTGTTTTTATTAAATTAGAATAAATGAATAGAAATAATCTGTGTTTAATATTTTTAGAGTGAAAGGAAATTCAAAATGCTGCATCTTGAAATTCTTCATTTTGGATCTTCCTTTTTTCAATAAATTCCTGTTCCAATATTAGTTTAGGACCATCAAATATAGCAATGTTTGGCTTAAACAATTTTGGTTTGCTTAATTTGCAGCTTTTAATGAGTTAGTCTTAGTTTTGGAAATATTCAATGAGTTTGTTGATTCCTCAAGAAATATTAATGTAATAGAACTTTTTTTTAATGTGATCCAATGAGTGGTAAAAATTTTTTGTTATGGTGGAAAAAAAAAATCTCGATTAAGTTTACTTATTTACCTTAAAATAATACACAGTAACTATTATTTTTAATTTTTAAACATACATTAAATTTATTCCTTTCTAATACCTCAGTAGAAATTTTTGCAATTTATGTTCAAGCTCAGTAATTACCAATTGCTAATCTCAACAGCCTTAGAACAGCTTTTCAAATTTAATCTGAATTTTTCTTCTTTTAGATTAGTCTGGAACTTGATATTAACCTTTATAAATTTTTCAGCGGAGAGAGCTCTCTCAAATAAACATTCAATTTTATAAAGGAAACTAATAATTTGTATTAAGCTTCTGAATATAAGGAAAACAGCAAAAACAAGGACTTTACATAAAAAATTAATGTATTATTCCAATTTTTAAATAAAAATAGAAATTTTGTTATCTTTATGTAGATGCAATATCATTAAAGTACACTTTAAAAAAATAAAGACTAATTTATAAATATTACTTAAATATACTTCTTACAATAGATAAAAAATTGATAATTATTTTTGAAATAAAAATTATATTTCAATTTTATAAATTTTATGAATAATTATCTATTATAAAAAAATCAATAATGGGTGGAAAAAAGTTTTTTTACCAGCTCCCTTATAATACCTCATCATACTCTCCATCAGATTCTTCTCTTTCAATGTATTCAACATTTTCTCTTTCATTATAACCACCTCCAAGGCCTATCAAATACAAAAATGGAAAGAAAAAAAATATTATTGAAGACTCATGAAATTAAAATATTTAATTACAATTAAATATCTGCTTCAACCTTTTCTAAAGTATGCTTATTCGATACGTAACATGATTTAAATTGTTTAGTACCATAATTTTAAATTTGTTGTTAGAAAAGTTTCTGATCTGAAAAATTTATATTGAATTTGTTAAATAAGAATAGTTTATGGGATATCTAAGTTAAAATCTACAAATTTATAAGATTAACAAAATTTTCTATCCTAAATTTTAGTTAGAAAAACACTGTAAGCTATAGCAAATTTTCTATTAAAAAAAGCAAGACATTTCAACTTGACATTATTATTTTTATTACAAGACAAATTATCTAAATAATAATAACTATATTTTTGTCTTCAACAATGTAAGTTATGATAATGCTACAAATTAGATTAAAATTTGAATAGGATACGTAAATTATTCACTTTCATATTCATTTACCTGTTCTTTCTTCCACTTCACCAAATTTTGGAGCATTGCACATGTTGCAAGTCTGTCTCCTAGCCCAATTTACATTACCACACCTTTAATTTTAAAAAGAATACAAAAACTATCAAAATCCATTGTTGTTGCATAATACTGTTATATTTTGAGATAAGAAAATATATAAGTAATAAAAAGCAGCTCATTGATAAAATAACCCAATGTAAAACTATTTACTATTAAAATGAATATTCATGTTATGTAAAAAAGAATCTTATACTATAATACGAGGAATGGTTGCCAAGTCGAAAATCGCCCCAGAATTAATAAACTCCGGTAAACTTGGGGGTCTGGGGTTTTTGGCCACGAGGAATCGATTGGCGCCGGTTTTGAAGCGCTACGGTCAAGCAGTTTGGAGTTACAGATAGGATATTTTCAAACTTTATTAGTTCGCCGTAATGGCTACTTAAATTTTCAAGCGGTAACGTGCTGCCATCTATAGCCAATATGGCGAACTAATAAAGTTTTATATTTATGCTGTTATAGGTTTATAATATGCTTCTTATGTATGTATATATGTTTGGTTTTTCTAAATAAATTTGTCAAAAATATTGAACTTCAACACACTTCAATATTTACCTTTACTTTACCTTTGTATAGAATAGTTCCCTTTCCACACTCTAACTTTGTTTAGAATAGTTTCCAATGGTGCACTTTAACCGGTTATCTTTTCACCAATGGTTTCACAAACTTTCTTATGACATGTTTTGTTTTGATAAATCACGATTGAAAATTTAAATCTTCGAGTTAGCTTCGATACCTGTTTTCTCCGAGCGGAGCTCGGTCACCGGTTGGTTTAGATAACATAATCTTTATTGAAATTATTTCAAAATGGAAAAGAAATATGCAACGATCAAGCTAACCATCTTGTGAATATTTTTAATATTGCAAGTGAAACAGATGAACTTATAAAAACATTACATTTTAATTTTAAGCTTTATCCTGCTGTTCCATACAATTGATATTTCTTTAAATAACAGTTTATTATTATCAGTTTATTTGAACATTACTTATCTCACATTAAGGGAAAGAGGGAGGGTTGAGGGATTTGATACAGCTGGAGTTTAACCTTGCCATTTGGTGCATTTCTTTTTAAAATTGTAAACATCAGTTTTGCACCATGTTTTCAGAGTGTGTGTGTAGTGTGTGGAAAAACACACATTTATTAAGATAAAACTTGAAATTTGGCACGGTTTAGCTAATTTAGCAAAGTGGTAAGGTTAAATTCCAGTTCTTTTGAGATATTTTTAATTTTAGTCATCCTCTCAAAACAGATTCAAACAAAAAAGCACATAAATATGGTTGACTAAAGCATCTGAAGAATACAAAATTAATAAAAGAATAAATAAATAAAATTATTAATTAATTATAAGTATTATTTATTAAATAATTAAGCATAATTAAATCATTAATAAAATTAATCAACTCCATTGTCTAACACAATGACCTAACATAAATTTCCTATATACTAACTGTGATAATATCCAGAAGACAAGCAATCATTTGACTAATTGCCTTATAAACAATGAAGCAGACACTGGCCAAATGAGAGAGAAAATTACCAATATCTTTCAATTTGTGATTTCTGATTAATTGAAAAACAATGTTCATTATAAACTGAATAGATTACGTCAGTATGAACTGAATAACTAAAAATGTCAGATAATTTTACAAATTTAAAAAGGTACTAAATATGAACACATTAAAGAGGCATTAAAATACCTATTTATAATAGAAAAAAAAATAGAATATTGTCATGTAGCTACATGAACAACATACAACAAAGTATGCAAAGACCTATATTTATCAAAACACAATTTTCTATCATGCACTAAATATAATAATCATAATCATGTAAAATACAAATGATTTATATTTAAATTATAGGGAAGAGAGGGAATAACAGGTCTAAATAACAAGTCTTTTCATGTGGATCCCTTCTCGATATTTAATATAACATGTATGTATTTCATTAAAGTTATGTACCTTTATTAATACATTCAGAAACATCTATTGCACTGATAATTATTTAAAGCAAAATATCCTAAAGTTGTTTCAAATACAAGAAGGGAAAATTTTAATATAAACCTTCCACATTGCCAATCATCAGCACTAAAAAGACCTCTACTTTTCTCAGCAGCAGCTTTGCCAATTTCATGACCCAATTTTTTACGCTGTGGTATGGCAGTCTTTTCTACAAAAATAAACAAATATTCAAAATTAAATAAATTCCTTCCAAAAACTTCATCTTGAAGATTTTAATTCAGGATATCAATAGCACAAAGATAATGATTACCTTTTCCACATCGATTGCAAGTAGACCTTCGAGCAAAATTCACATTACTACACCTAAATAAAAGTACAGAATTTAAAAAGACAGTATTTGAATAATATGCAGTCCTCATATACATATAGCCATTTATCAAATTGTGAGTTAATAGATAATTTATTCAATTTACAAAGCAAAATAAATCAAAATTTTAGATGTTATTTATATTTTATAAAACTAATTCCTTTCTTATAGCTCAGTAAAAATAAAATCAGCCTAGTGATTACAGCATTTTTAAACAATAAAAAAAAAATTGTTTCTCATTGATTCTAGATGAAAAGTAAAAGTTATTTAATTAATATTTTCAGGATATAAAAAGCATCAGAATATTATCAAAGCATTGTATTCAATTAAAACTATCTTGTTCTTCCACAGCTTTCTTTAAGAATATTATTTATGTTTTATGAATAGGTCTTGCAACAAACTAAAAATGAAATAATTAATATTAAACAAGTCTCAAAGCAAGAAAATGAATAAGCATTAATGAAGCAGACACCAAACACAGAGAATGTCTTAATTTATCATATCAACTTTCCCTACTAAATTTAATTACATTTATATATGTTTAATCTTTCCAAGAATTGTTTATAATTGTATTTACAGTCAAAACAGTTTTCAAAATTGTAAGGCTTGCTACAAAAATGATACAGTTCCAATTTAGGGAAAATTAGTTACATAACCTATATTAAAATTACATATGGTAAAAAAAAAAAAAAAAAAAAAAACTTGTTTTTTGGTACCAAAAAGATGTAGCTCTAATCTTTGTTCTTGCATTTCTGAGGGGATAGAACTGTCTGTCTAATTAGAATTTAGAATTTTCAGATGTTTTTACTGCTTTCTATAAATTGGATTAATTGGAGCTACCTCCTTTTTGCAGCAAATCCTTCAATTGTATTAATATAAATAATTTGGTTGAAAATTAGACTGACAAATTAAATCGTAACTAATTTCTAACAAACATTTTTGAAAAACAAGCGAAAAACAAAGTAATTATTCTGACTAAACACTAGGGTATGCTTAATAATCAGCCCTCATATAGGTACTATGACCTATACCTTCATGCAGCCAAGCCCACATACAGAGGTACATCTTATCAAAAACAGACCCAAAATAAAGGCAGTACGACCAATGTTATATCTTCAGATGTAATAGTTTAAGCACTTATCATTTTTTTATTTGAAATGTGCCTCCCCCTCATAAGTTTCGGAAAATTAATAAATCAATAACATAAATGGAATTATTTTCTTACTACATATTGTAATTCCCAGAAAAGAAAGATGCTCTGAGCATAAACTAATTCAGCTTCAAAATCAGTTATATATGAGACTGAGAAGTACAATCATAGTTAATCAAAATAAAACTTTTAGTATAAGAAAAGTAACGAATAAACACAGAATGTTTAATCTTTCAAAAGATTTAACAAATTATTTGTTGAAAAAAAGTAACTTAAATATGTAATAATTTAGAAGCCGAAAATGCACTTAAACGGAAAGCAATTTCTAAAAATAGTCAGAAAATGCACCACGGTTTGTAATATAAATTTTAAAAAAACTTAATTCACTTATAAGTTATCATAAAATTGCACTTTAAAATATACACTGTTATCAATATATTAATTGTAACTTTCCAACAACATTTAAACGTATCTGATTTAATATTTTTTAAATAACATTATTTGATATAAAGAAAGCTCGAATTGAAACAAACAATTACTGCTCATGAATGAACATTTCATTTATTTTTCAAACCTGCATAATTAAAATTAGCTATTTAGAGCAGTGAAATAAAAAATAAACAGAACATACTGAGTATCTGAACATATCCAATCGCCGTCGTTCATTTTGAATTTCTCGCTGGAGGACATTAATAATGAAGGAAATATACTTTGAATAGGACGTTAATTAGAATGTATAAATAAGAAATTCACTTAAAACGTTCAAAGTACTATCAGACTACATTAATGTACCGATCAGTTAGGAAACGAAAAAAATTAAATAAAATTATTATTTGCATGTTGCCAAACTAATTCGAAGAAATACCCATGTTCGATACCTTCAAGTGTAATTAGCGATGGCTCGGAAGCTGTTAGGGAAAAAAAAAATCATTTTTGTTTTCTTCAAAAAAACAGGGGGTGGCATTTTTAGCATATTAAATAATTCAAATATTCTTAGTTACAAATAATTTTTCTTTATTTATCGAATCGATGCTGACTTTGTCGAGTAACGAGAAAATAAGAGAACTGCATGCAGAAGAATAAACTTATGTGAAATTAGGTTTCGAGTTAGGGATTAGAGAATAATGAATATTTTACAAACGTTTATTATGTACGCAATTTAAACGTTACACATACCAGTGAGGGGATTTAGGGATGACGAATACTTTCAGAACGGTTATTATGTAACCAATATCAGAAAGCTATAAATACTAGTGATCAATACTTTTCAAAGAAGGGAGTGATAAGAGGTGCATAATCCAAGATTTTTTTAATAACAAATATTTTTGCTATTGTTATTTTTAAATATTTGTTCCAAATAACTGTTATTTTAATCACTCTTTTAATTAAAAATTAATTAGAATTAATAATATTTTTTGATTATCATTAATATTTCATTTATTACTTTAAGTAATGTGGGGTTGACAATTTATCTATTTGAGCTAAAGTTTTAAGCTTAATTTTTTTCTCACAACCATCTAATTAATTCATTTATTGGATTAAAGTATTTTCTGAAAAAAATCGAAATTAAAAAGTATCTTTTCTTTAAAATTATTACTTTAATTCTATATTCTGCAAACAGATGGCGCCTGCAAAATGAATGCCAATAGAAGGTCATTTCACGTTGAATTAAAAATGATCTTTATCTGTTACTCATATTGTCAAGCAAGAAGTCACAGATACCAGAAAATAAGCAATTACTTCACTCTTACAAACACTTCCTGTGAATAGCACCAATTACTGTGATATGCGGTTTTGAATGATTCTGTAACCTATGAATAACTGGTCCATTCACAGATCCCTTTTACGATTCAATTAAGGGGATGGGAAGAATGGCTGGCCTGGGGTTGAAAATCTGGTTTGATGTTTATTGTCCTCCTGCGGAGAACACCCTTCCTTTTCCTCCTATTCTTTCGGTGGCGATTTCTGACGGCAGATGTTCTCCGTGGGATCTTTGACATTGATAGATGCGATGTTTGGTCAGTTAATTCTTTGGGAACTCGGAAGGAGTGTACTTTTGCTAGGAGTAGAAGCAGTTAAATATCATATTTTATTGTTATGTTTTATTACGAGTGACATCAAGAGCCTTTTAACTCTTTTCATGCATGCGATACATTTATTTTTTAAAAAAACACCTTTCTATCTTTTTGTAGCAAATATTTGAAGAAAACTTTCTATTTATTATTTATTGATAATGATAAAATCGCATCGTTGTGGGATGGTAATTTCTTAAATGATATTCCTTTTCTGTTATGGAATGCAACAGTATTAAATTATTAACTGATTTATCATTGTGGTCAGAGTAGCTTTCAATTTTCAGTAATCTGTATGGAAACAACAAATATAAATAATATCGTATTTAACTCATCGGATTCATTAAGGAATTATAAATAATCTACAAAAACCAATCGTGGGCGTTATTTATTTTATATTTTAAATTTGTGTGAACTAGATTTTTGTGCTACGAGAATTATATAAGTGCGCCTTACTTGACTTTTGCCCTATTAATGAATAAACAGAACTTAGTATCATTTTTGTAATTTTTTTTATTTTTAAGATCTATAGTATTTGAAATATTAAGCAACAGTAAGTTTATTTTTTTTTTCGGAAATTATATAAATGGAATGGGTTTCATGCTAGCATCTGCTGGATTACCTTGTTTGAGCGAAATATACACAAAAAGGGGAGAATATTTTTACAAATTACGATCTTTAAAACTTTTATAGTTTTTTGAAGAGAATTTTGAAATTACATATTTTATTTAAAATATGAGATCATTTCTGCTATTTTATATAATTATTATTTATTTTAACGAAATAATACATTCTTGTTAATTTGTTCTAACTCCAATTACTATACAGTTTTGGGAATCACAAACATTGCGTTTTGCTGTATCTTTCTTATACACAATTTGTAAAAAAAATTCTATGAAACATAGTTAAGAAATATGCTAGATTTTTAAAAATAATTGTATTGCACCTATTTTAACATTTAAAATTGGCAATTTGAAGATGCTTTTATTTTTCTAATTAATATTTGGTAATTAATGAAATATTATGATTTCGTGGCGTCAATGAAGGGGATGGGGCATTCTCTGAAGACGCAAGAGAAGAATGTTTTGTGTTCCTGTTAATTCCTTTCCTTTCCCAGAAGGATCAGGGGTTCATATGATACCCATTCTTATCTCGGTGTCTGCTAAGGTCACGCGAGTCAATACAGGGAGTTTTTCCCTGCAGTTTAAGGTTGAAGGAAATTGCGACTCTTTTTATTTTTTTTTTCCACTAAGGGTAGGACCGTTACCAATGAAGTCAAATTTTATCGCTTTCGTTTATTGAGCACTACTACAAAGTATGAGGGTTTCTAAGAATAGTGAATGGGAAGACTGTTCTGTTTATTTAAACCCCGATAGTTGATCACATATCTTTTGCACGGAGAATTGTTTTCTTAATTTTTGCTGGGCATTTTTAGCAAAAATTCGTCAGCAAATTGGCTGGCTTGCTGAAAAAATATATTACTTTAGAGCCGCATAATTGCTACTTAGATATTAATTATCCAGGTCCTAAAACATCTCGTAGGTGTTTTTTTAATTCAATATTGTTTATAATCATTAATATCTATAGAAAAATATTTACATTTTTGTTTTTAAATGATTACAACATAAAACCTTATGAATTTTACCTATGTAAATGTATATCAAATATATTTATGCAGAATTTATTTTCGTTGCATATTGTTGTAGAGTTTTTAAAGCTTTAATAAAATTCAAAACAATCGACATTTTAATACAATTATTCTCTCATCTGTTTCCACCGCTTTCATTGCATTTGAATATTTTTCAAATTGGCATTTTCAAAAACATTAAATACAGCTAATATAAAAAACAATTCTTTTAAGATGTTATGCAAGAGCATTTTATTAATCATTAATTTCGATGTTTATGCCTAAAATTTTCTTTGAAAAAATGCGGAGAACAGGCTATCATTGATGACATATCTAATGGTCAATATTTTAAATATGAAATAAAAATTTGCAGAATCGGTTATACGTGAACAGGATACGCCAAAACAAAAGCAACAAGATAAGTTAAATTGTCCTGCAATTTTATAAAAATATATGATTGTATTAATTTTTTGAATATAATTTGTAAAAGTAAAGGAGTAGTTATCGTGACTCTGTCTATTTATTAGTGTTTGATTAATCATTAAAAAAACGATAAATAAAATTCCTTTGCTTTGACATCTTTATTACAAACATGTATCCAATTTTCGCTCCAAACTAAAAGGATAGGAGTTTAGTTATATTAACGTCCCGTTTAAAGCAACACGAGGGCTATTTTGGGACGGACCTCGTAATTTTGAACCAAGATCAGATGACGAGGACGACACCTGAACTTGCACCCCTCTCTCCACACCACACCACACCACAACAATGGGAGGACGTTTGGCCTGACAGATTTAACGTGCAAGAGACCCCCTCACACGACGGTTCTTCGGTGGAATAGAGTCTCGAACCTGAAACCCTCCGGTTCCGAATTCGAGACCTTACCACCAGGCCACCATGGCCCCTAAAAGGATAGGAAGACGGGCTTCATTCATACTTGATTCTATTCAACAGTAGAATGAAAAACGGATACCGTTGCATTACATAAATATACGCAAAGAAGAAATTAGAGTGGCAAATTCTATCATTCATTTTTACCTTAATTGAAAAGATTAAGGGTAGTAATAGATTGTAAGATTAATTTTAATAATAATAATAAAGTATTCTTAAAAAGTGCTTTAGGGTTTGGAATCTGCAAATTTTAAGGTTGATACTGCACCAATGCGTGCAGTTTTGTTTCATCATAAGTAACACCCCTATCATTAAAAAATATGAGTGAAGTAATATATAATACTATATTTCATACGAATAAACAACATAATGTGATTTCAAGGCATAAGTATGAATGCTATACTTTTTAATATTCAAAAATAATTTATTGTCTACGCATCATTTAAGCATTTATCTGGATTATTTTGCATTAGAATGTCCATAGAAACGTGTAATTAAAAATCGTGCTGAGCTTTACATAAGATTCATCAAAAACTATCGCATTTATTCATACCGATTTTATCCTTTAATAAATATTATCATTAGCAAATCAACAACAAAAAAAATGCTATAAAATATTGTAAAATAAAGGCAGAATTTTTGAAATTCCTTTTTTTAAATTTTATAAATCTATTGTTTTATCTAAGAAACATATCTTCTTTGATAAACTATTGAAAAAATATCTGAAGTGAGTTTATGATGTTAATGACTTTTATGGTGTTACCAGTCTCTTAACGTTCCTAACAAAATTATTCAAAAATTTAGTTCAATTTATTGATAAAATTCATGTCATGTAAACAAAAGTATTGATATATGCGTGATGCTTGCATTTATATTTTCTGTTATAAATTTAAAAAAAAAATGTTTACATTTGGACGGAGTTCTTTATTTCCTAAAATGTTTTAAAAAATTAACGAAGAAAAATTTATCATTTGCAATTTATTTAAAATATCCTTTTTAATTTTAAAAGAGCTTAAAATCTTTTTTTAAAAAAACCGGCAATTATTCAGAACAACGGAATTCTCATGCTAATTAAGCACAAGAAAATTTAATTATGCGAATATCAAATCGTTGCAATCATTAAAAAATAGGAATTATGATGTTTATATCCATTTAAGGGTATCAAATATGAAATTTATTCGAAGTGTTAAATATCTGCAGAAACTTCTTCTTTTTTTAATTTTATTCTGCGGAGACTTCAGTGCTAAAGAAATCTTGTTTTCGTACAATAAGGCAAGCCGGGCATTTGCTTCCAGCAATAGTAATTATCTTGCGATAAGATCGGAAGAGTTGGGAAGTAAAGGCCTTATCACACGGCAAAATATCATCGGCACTTTCCATCAGCAAATGATAACGAAAGTGACGTCACTTCAAAGTTTCACATGATTGGTTGAATTTTGTTTGCGGACAATATTTTCGAAGGCATTTTCTAGCTGGTTAGAAAAAGTCGTCAATTATGTCTTGCTTGACCAGTTTTTGAGGGTAGAAACGAAAAAGTGGACGAAATTTAACCGTGTAATAAGGCCTTAAGACTCTGCGAAATGAGAAACTCTCTGCATGTGATCAACAGGTTTTTAGCAATGGAAAATAACACACAACTTCATCCTTTAAAAAAATATATTTAATTAATAATTCCTTAAACACTTTAAATACTTGTTGAAATACTCTGAATACTTATTAATGATTTACCAAACTTAAAGTTTTAACTGTAGCAAATTTAAATAGAAAAATGATAAAATTTGCAAATTCCATCCGCCAGTTATTCTAAAATAATAAATTCCTGTTGTTGCCAACGCTAAAAGTAGAATGTACTTAAGCTATAAGAGCTATTGCCAACGCCACAAGTTCCGTCGTCCTTCCTGCCAGAACTATTTGTGGGAGGTCTGTTCCAGGAACATGCATCTATGTGTAAGGGACTTTCCCTATCCCTATGAATGACTGAATTCTTGTTCGAAAGTTTCCATTGGACAGATGTATAGAATTTAACTTCCTATCGTCTTCCAAAATCAGTAATCGAAATATAGACAATAAGACCATGTTAAGGATTTGAATCACACATTGCGACAGCGAGAATTTAAGAGTACCGCCGATTGAATCGAACACGCCGACCGGAGAGCGTGACAGTCCCTGGCAACTTTGCTGAGCCGGAGACTTTGAAGTTGATTATCGAATGTCGTCGCAATCGTGCAAAACATAAGCATGTTTCACACGGTCGATGTTCACTGTGAGTTCTTTTCCGTGCTTGTCAATTTTGAAGCTTTTCTCTGTCCTATGGAGAACACGAAACGGGCCCTCATAAGGAGGTTGAAGACTTTTCCTGAGCGCATCCGTCCGGAGGAATACATGAGTGCATGTTCCAAGATCTTTTCTGACAAACACTGTTTGCGGACCACGGAGCTGCGGTTTAGGAGGTAATAGTCGCTGCATTACCACTCTCAGTTTTCCTTGATAGGTAGATGGATTGGAATTGTCCACAGTTGGACTTAAAAATTCCCCTGGAAGTCGAATAGGAGCACCATATCACATCTGTCACTTCCGGATCCTCCTACCATGTTACTCTGAATCCCAAGAGGATTGTCGGCTGTACTAAGGACCATTTCATTTTTCCATGTGCCATAATAGCAGCTTTTAGTAGCCGGTGGAATCTTTCGACTTGTCCATTCGCAGCTGGGTGGTATGGTGTTGCCGAGCAGTACCCATACATTTGGTTAGCGCTTGAAAAAGTGAAAACTCAAATTGCGTACCTTGGTCCGTTGTAAATCTGAGTGGTGATCCAAATCGGGCTATCCATCCTGAAAAAAAAAGCTGTTACTATCGTATTAGCTGATATATTCACCAAATGGAATGCCTCTGGCCATTTAGAAAAGTGATCGACCTAGGTAAGGCAATATCTAAAGCTTCCAGAAGGGGGGAGAGGTCCCACTATATCAATGTAAACATGCTCAAACCTAGCAATAGGAGGTACAAACCACCAAGTTTGCTTCTAGTATGTCGTGACACATTTACTTTTTGAATCCGCTCTCATGGTAGGCCAAACATATCTTTCCCTGATCATCTTCACAGATGCACGAATACCTGGATGTGAAAGTGCATGTAGATGCCTAAAAATTTCACGTCTAAAGTTCGAGGGGGCGGAATACGACTAAGGAACACATCACAATGCAAGGTTACCAGAGTCTCACCTACAGGAAGAGGTTACAGTACCAATGAAGTTGCTTTTGAAGTCAAAATTTCCTGCAATTCGGGATCCGTCTGTTGCTCCACAGCCATCTTTTGAAAATAAATTGCAGTTGGTATTTCAACTGCAGAGATGTTTATTCTTGAAAGCGCATCTGCAACTACATTGTCAGCCCCTTTTAAGTGACGGATGTCAGTTGTGAATTGACAAGTGAAATCTAGTTGCCTCAGCTGCCGAGGTGAGCATTTATCTTCTTTTTGTTGAAAGGCAAACGTCAATGGTTTGTTGTCTGTAAATAGGATGAAATTTCGACCTTCCACCATATGACGATAATATTTAATAGCCATATAGGCTGCTAGAAGCTCTCTATAGTACGCACTGTATTTCTGTTGGGCAGGAGACAGTAACTTGGTGTAAAATACAAGTGGTTGCCAGCCAGTATTAATCTTCTGTTGGAGAGCAGCACCTACGAGGCATCCACTACTATAGCGAGAGTGGCATTAGCACTAGGATGGTACAAAATCATAGCTTCCGCCAAGTCCCGTTGACACCTTTCAAACGCACTTCTGGCTTCCTCCGTCCAGAGGACGGGTGTTTTATCATTCTTCTTGACTCCCTTTAAGAAGGCATTAAGAACCGCCTACGTTTTAGCTACATGTGGCACGAACCGTCTACAGAAATTAATGAGTGCCTGGAATCTCCGGAGCTCTTTCACTGCACTTGGTTCAGGGAATTCCGTAATAGCTGATACTTTTTCTGGAAGTGGAATAATGCCATCAGTTGTGACAATGTGGTCCTGAAATTTCACAGATGATTCCTCTAGGACACACTTGGAAGCATTTAGCAGCACACCATATTTCTCCAAGCGCCGTTATACTTCCTTCAGGTGTTCTAAATGCTGGCTGTTTCTTTCTGATGCGACCAGGACGTTCTGAAATATGCACGCAAAAGTCCATTCCTCTCAAAACATAATGGATGAATCTTTGGAACGTGGCAGCAGCGTTGGAAAATCCAAATGGCATGTAAAGACATTCAAAAAGTCCAAAGGACGTAGTAACGGCTGTCTTCGGAACGTCCTCTTCTTGCACTGGAATCTGATAAGCCTTTGTAAGGGCCAGAGTTGAGGAAATCTTCCTCCCTTCGAGCACCTTAAAGCAATCTTGGATATATGGCACTGAATAAGGATCTGGGACTGTCACGCTATTCAGCTTCCTGAAATCTCCACATGTACGCCAATCTCCATTACTTTTTAGAACCATGTGAAGAGGTGAGGCTCAGCAGCTTTTCGAATGTCTACAAACCCCTGTTGTCACCAGAAATTCAAAATCTTGCTTTGCGGCCTTTAGTTTGTCAGGCGGGAGTCTTCGTGGTCTTGAAAATACTGGGGGACCCGCTGTTTGAATGCAGTGTTTGCCTTCATGTTTAGCTTGGTACACCAAACTTGCTTCAGTGAGAGAGGAAACTCAGACAGCAGTTGATGGAACTCTGTATCCCTCTTGATTGTTTTGATGACGGCACTCTGATCACCTCTCACTATTCCTCTTGACTGGAGTTTTTTAAGAGAGTCTATTAAGCATCCTTGACAAACGTCGACTAACAGTTCAAAGTGGCGCAGGAAATCAGTCCCGATTATCGATTGAGAGACATCAGAGATAAAAAACGTCCACCGGAATACTCTGCGTAGGCCCAGGTCAAGTGATAACAGTTGCTGACTGAAAGTCGCAATAGTGGCTCCATTTGCTGCGTACAACTTGAGCGAAACTGGCTATAATGATTTGGTGCCAATGATTGAGGAATGACTGAGACATCAGCGCCGGTATCAATCACATATCTTGAGTTCGTAGATTTATTGGAAAGATACAATCGATTAATCTCAGATGTGCTGATACCCACTGGCTCGAGTGACTGCTGTTCTAGTTTTGAGGATGAAAGTAGCATGGCTTAGTTCACTTTGTCGCACATTCATTGAAATGTTGGTGGTACTGACAGTGTTCGTGGTTTCTGGAGTTTCTGCTGACGGAAGCGCCCGTGGGAGGTAGAGCGTTCACGTGTTTCCAAGCGAGACAGACGAGACGAAATATCCATAAGCACGTTTTTCAGCTCCATGTCTCCCGGTTAAATTACTTGAATCAATGGTGTAACGTCTCGATCTGGTCCGATCAAATAAAGGATAGAGTTTTAATCAAATTACTTTATTTTCAGCTTTAATTTACAGAAAAAGTACTATTTATCATCTAGGTTAAGTGAAAAGTTATATGTACAGCACCACAAGAATAGTTCCTCGAAATATTTCGGACAAACTCCCGAGAACTAACCGGCCGTCAAAGTCACAATCTGGTACCGGGGTTAGCTCTAGGAATTCACCTAATTTCAAGAGTGGAATTTTCTTTCGATCGCTCTGCTCTCACTGATTCCTCCTCTGGACCTCTTCACCAAAAAAACTCCTCGTCTCTCCTCTCTCTCCAAAAACCTCACCTTTTCTCTCTTCTTTCGACTCCACCTCTCATCCACATTGGAGTATTTGGGCTCCCGATTCTCCAATCCACGTTCAGCAAAAACTTCACTGGTCTACAGTTGACCGCAGGAATGTTCGTGGTCCACAATGGAAAGAATCCAGGCTACACAATTGTGTCGCAGACACGATTAGTTCTCTGGTGGTCCTTTATCTCAACTCACTCTAAAGGGCCAGATGTCGGTTCTTAAAAAGAGGGTTCTCCACCTGTCCATCTGTAAGCAATTATACTGCCATGAAACCTTGCCATTGAGGAGACCAGTCTGGAAATGGCAATTATGGAGCGTGTGAAAAAGAAACCACAATGGTCAGGCCGGGGAGAAGCTGAATCATTACAACTGTGTACAACAAGTAGCTGCCATAATTCCATCCGCCATCTCAGCTAACTTTTTCACTCCATCATTAGATATAGCAAGAATCTGTTGTACATTAATTGGAAGACGCTGCAGAAAAAGGAATTTAAGCAAATTAACGGAAATTCCGTTTCCAGCTTTGCTTCTCATCTCCAATAAAAGACGTGAGGGCTTGGGATCCCGGAGCCGCATTCTATACATGAGATCTCGGAGGCGTTGTTCTTCACTGTCGGCGTATTGAGAACAAGCCGGGTTCTGAGTGCGGTGTATGGATTTTCTGCCTGTGGTTTTAAAATGAGATCACCCACAATAGCTAGTTTTTCAGGCTGTAAAGCAGAGACAACACGGTGAAATTTCTTAATATCCATGGTGATTCCAGCTAGCATAAAATGGCTTTCCATCTGGCCGAACCAAATCTCTGGATTCGTTCGCCAAAATGGCTGAGATTTTACAGTAACACGAGCCATGTTGGCGAAAGTTTCGCTTTCTTCTTGCGACATTATAAATTTCAAAAAAATATATAAATAAGCAAAATTATTTTTACACAAGATGTAGCAAGCACTACTAATAAGTCCTACGGCTGCAGAAAGTTCTTTCGGTGAAGTAATTGGCGGAAGTAAACAGAATGAAGTTCACGTATTCGAAGTCCAAAGGTCACTAGTTTAGTGATGGAGAATAACACACAGCTTCATCCATTAAAAATATATAGATTTAATTAATAATTCCTAAAGCACTTTAAATACTTGAGGAAATAATCTGAATACAAATTAATGATTTACTAAAACTCAAAGTTTCAACTGCAGCCAAATTAAATAGGGAAATGATAACATTTTGACGTTTTGAAATTTTGACGTTTTTTCGCTATAACTTCCGAAAATATTATTGCACAAACAGGATTTTTACATCAATTTAAAGATAAAAAAATTAGCTTTCTAATGGTATTAGTGTTTTAATGTATAACTTAAGCTCCTATTTTTAAAGAATTTTTAAAGAAATATTTTAGCCCTTTTTTTAGCACGTGACTGGATAAAATAAAAGAAAGCAATGACGAAAGTTCAAATTAAAAAAACAACTATCATTGCAAATCAAATCTAAAGAAATGCAACTTTTAGCACATGACTGGATGAAATAAAAAATATATAAAATATGATACTTTCTAAAAAATAAATGCAAAGCAAAGTTTTCTATAATCGTTTGCAATATCTAAATAATTAATTTAACAAATCTTCTTTATTTACGGTAAACCTAATTGAATTTAGACAGGATATGCATTGAAATCCCGACTTAATGGCATATTTCTATAATGGTTTGCAATATCTGTATCATTAATTCAATAATTTTTTTCCATTATAAAATGTGATAGTTTCTAAAAAATAAATGCAAAGCCAAGGTTTCTATAATCGTTTGCAACATCTAAATCATTTATTCATTAATTTTTTTTTCCTTTTTTCGCTTTCTTTAAAAAAATATATATTTAAAATTTTGGCTACATCACCGAAAAAAAAACATTTTTAATATTTTGGAAGCATAACCGATAAATTATTAGAGCATTAAACTGAAAAAGTCACAGAGAAAGAGTACCTCCTTCTCTGTGGAAAAAGTTTTTCCGAATAAAGTTACCGACTCTTTAAGTACTAATAACTGTATCTCTTAATTTTAACTATTTCTTAATATGTAATATATAAAAATAACATATATTTTTATTTATACTGATAAAAAAGCTCAATGTGTGTGTGTTGGTGCTCTACAGGCCAAACCGTGTGATCTACAGCTACCAAATTTGGTACATGTATAGTTTGGAAATCGGGAATGTGCACCTCGAAGCCCTATTTTCGAATTTTTAAATTAGAATTTGAATTAATTCAAAATTAAGCGAAATTTCAACATTTTCCGCTATAATTTCTGAAAATGTTATCGCACAATCATTATTTTTACATCAAGTTAAAGATTTAAAAAACTAGCCTTCTAATGGTATCAGTGTTTTAACATATAACTTAAACTTCTATTTTAAACGAATTGTTAAAGAAATGTTTTAACCATATTTTCGACAATATATTTCGGATAAAACAATAAAATTTAATCTGCAAGAGCACGTCAAAGGGAACAAATTAGGTTTTATCACCGTGTTGCCATCATTTGGACAACTATTACTTCAAAAAATCAACTATTACTTCAAAAAATCAACTATTACTTCAAAAAATCAACTATTACTTCAAATTAAATCTAAAGAAGTGTAACTTTCAGCAAGTGACTGGATAAAATAAAATAAATACAAAAATGTGATATTTTCTTTAAAAAATGCAAGGCAAAGGATTCTATGATCTTTTGCAATATTCAAATCATTAATTCAATAAATTATCTTTATTTATACAGGTTTGAATTTATACAGGATATGCATTCGAATTCCAGTCCAATGGCCAATTTGTAAAATATTATTAATCGGCATATATATTGTTTAATACTATTAACTTGATTTAAACGAAGCAAATAATTACACTTTATGTAGCTTGAGTCAGACAATGCATTTATGAATAATGAGTTTTATATTTCTTCATACTTTGCTCTGTGAGCCATATTTTACAAAATATTTTTATTAAAATTTTAAATAATCAATCAGTCTTCTAAATCAATAATTAAAACTGAACCGATTTATAAAATTAAAGAATATTATTAGGAAAACGCGTTCTTTTAGAACTTTCCGTCCATCATCTTAAAGAAAATATTAATTTCAGGCCAATCAATGCCCGGAATTACTTCAAGGCTAATGAATACGTGATTTAATTGAAAATTTTAGATTGCATTACTCATGGCGAACCAGCTGGTCGCCAAAAGCGGCTAGTAATAAATAATAATTTCCTGATGTTGCCAACACCCAAAGAGACTGCATATGAGCTATAAGAGCTGTTGCTAACGCCACAGGTTCCGTCGTTCTTCCAGCAGAACTATTTGTGGGTAGGGATGCATAATCCACGGTTTTTTCAATAACAAATAATTCTGCTATTGTTATTTTTAAATATTTGTTCCAAATATCTGTTATTTCAATCATATTATTGATTAAAAATTATTAATTAGTATTGAATATTAAATTTGTTAATTTTAATTAATACTTAATAAACTAATTTAAGTAATGTGTGATTGAATTAATTTATCTATTTCAGCTTACTATTTTAATTCGATTTTTTCATAACTTTTTACTTAATTTGTTTATTGAAGTAAACCATTTTCTAAAAAGGTTGAATTAAAAATATATGTCATTTCTTAAAAATGTATACTATAGTTCAATATTTCACCAATAGACGGCGCCAGCAGTGACCACAATAAACGCAATCACAACGTTACGTCACAAGCAGTTAAAAATTATCTATAGTGCGTTGCAAAATGAGAATATTGGAAAGTCAAGGTCAATAACACGTTATTACGCTCTTTCCTGTGAATCACAGGAAAGGGTGAAATCACCGTTCCGATAAATTTCAATGATATGCAATTCAACGATCCGATAATTCCTAGAATATCGGGTCCGTTCACTTGTAAGCCCACTCTCAGATTTCTCTTTTTCCCTTTAAGCGTTAAGGGAAGGAACCCTCAAAGATTACATCCTCCGATGGTTCAAAGACACAAAAGAAGACTTTTGTGTTTCTGGGATTTTCTATCCACCTCCTGGAGGGTAGGGATTGGTCGATACTCCTTTTCTTTAGCCGAATTCCAACGATCGAAGAATCTTCAGAGGGGTTACGCGTCCCCCCCCTCTTGACCCCTCTTCTGGTTTTCAGAGATGTCGTCTCAAGCTGGGGTCCCACGGCCTATTCCCCGTCTGCAGAAAAGCCACGTGCCACCCGTTGACAGCTCTTGCGGTTTTCTGGTCCCTTTGATGACCCGTCGACTTACCGACAAGATGTCGGTAAGTAGACGGGTCATCAAAGAGACCAAGAGGGGGTGAAAGGGGAAACGCATCCTCCTGGCAATGGGGGAGTGTGGTCCCCCAGTGGGTGGGAGGTCTGATTTATGACCTAACCGGGAAACTGCACGTCGTGGGACCCCGACTTCAGGGGTAGTAGGACAAATGCGTACTACCACTTTCGTACAGGTCATAAAAGGCCAATAAATCACTCTAAGCCCATTGAAAAAAAGGAGGTAGGGAGCAATTAGTCTAGGTTTGCTAAAAACATGTTATCTGTTGGCAAGAGAATTTGGCGGGAAAGGGTTTTAGCGTTTTAACTGAGTCTTGATGCGTAAACATAAGAAAAAAAACTTTTGTCTCTATGTGTAAGAGATATGCTGACTCTATACACACCATGCCGTTTATCTATGAAATTTAGCAAATATTTACTTTGGAGGGTAGAAATGTTATTTTTTTTTTTAAATTTTAATTCATCAAAAAATACAAGAAATATTGACTTTATTTTCATTATAACTTTCTAAAAATTTACAGTATAAAAACAGTTTTTACAGCATTTTAAAATTCAAAAAATACGTATAAATAACAGTACGTAGGAATGTTTCACCATGTCTTTTACCTTATTGTTCAGAATATATATATATATATATATATCACTAAAAAAACAAATATTTTGTACTTAAAAAAAAATAAACAGAAAATGGGGCAAGTGCAGAGCACACTGAAGGTAAAAAAACAGCGTAAGAGTGTTGAATACTAACCGGACGACAAAGGTGGTAAATTTAAAGTATACGACTAAATACATCAAGAACGCTTGCATTATTACACTTGAATTCTCTGAATTATTCATTCACAGTCTAAGTATGCTAAATATAGTTCTCAAATAAAAATCAATATTTTTTTTTTAATGTAAAATAGAAATTCCATTCCAATTATTACCATCACAAACGATTCTAATTGTTTTAAGAGAAGTTGATCACTTCAATGTACATTTCAAATGATTAATACCACATATGTCAATAAGAGAATTTAACAATGAATAAATTTCCTACTATTTGAAATTAAATCTGTTCGAAGCTTTTGAATTTCTGGGAATCAAATACACAATTCATATGCAAATGAAATAAATAACTTAATAAACCTGATATAGCTATAAAAATACATCTTATCTTATATTTAAAAATCTAATATTCTCCTTTATATGAAAACTTTACATATGGAAATATAACCGGAAGATCTTGACTATAAAATATACATGTTTATCCAAAATCTGTATTCTTTTTGCAGAATAAAAATAAGCAACTTAAAAACTGATAAATCAATAAAATCAATGATTTTTATTTAAATTTTAACATAATTTGGCATTAGAGATTACATATTTTTTGTGTTAATATTTTTAAACACACTGAATTGCATTTTTTTTTCTCCCAAATATACTTGTGTTAAATTTAGTACCTCTACGCACAATGGTGTATGTTTTAAATAGACTGATAGACGCATTACATGCATTCACTTTTATTCTTGGAAGAAAATCTTATTTTATGAATTAAAATTTTTAGATTAAAGTCTGCATATTCTTCACTTTAATTTTTGAATAATTTTAAACAAAAAATTCGGAGATATCTGTTAAATTTAAAGCATATGCTTCCGTGTTAAAAATCCATTTTTCCCACTCACCCCCTTTGTATATCTTTGCGTATGTTATCTGGTAGTTCGTTATTTGTTTCTAAAACAGTCTTCATTTTATTTTATGAATTTAAATTAAAATTCGGGATATTTTAGTAGAACCTTACAACTGAAAATGGAATAATAATATGTAAGAAAGCATTTTTTTAAACTATTCTTTAAACTTATCCCGCATTTACTGTTTATTTGATTTTTATATTGTTGCAATAGATTAAATATCATTTTTAAACATTCTCAGTGAGATTTGTTTTGTCTTTTTTGACATTATTACAAATTGAGGTAATTTTAAAAAGCTGTATTCTCTTTTTTTTTTCTTTTTTTCTCATTGACGCTGTAAATTTTAATGTGGAATGCATAAGGAGCTTATAAAGAATACTTATGATAAATATTAATTGCAAAATGCATATGCATATGCAGGTAAGTTAACATAATATTCTAGATGAATGAAGAAATTTAAATATGACGAGTCTCAGTAAACGACAAATCTTAACAAAAAGTGATTAGTCTAAAAAGTAATAAAGAAAAATTCTTCTCAAACTAAAAATTAAATAAGAAATTGAATTAATTTAGGGGAAATGAAATAAGGGTCTACAAAATTGGGGAATACTGGAGAAAACTCCTTATTCTGCAGTGTAAGTTAAAAATTTGAAATCTATTTTGTTGAATTGTGGTTTTTTTCCATAAATTTTTATTTTTTAAAGTGATAATTAAAATTCAATCTAGAACCTCAATTTATCTCATATTTCATTCCTAGAACTGCTTAGATAAGGAACCTGTATATTAATGTAACGATAATTCATTTGAAAGCAGTTTAGTTTTGAAATATTAGAGAAACAGAAGTGAATGTTATATAATTATGAAGAAAATAAACATCACTTTAAAAATTTCTTTAATGTTACAGCAAGAGTTTCTCGTGCAGTGTAATAACAGATATTTGACTTTATTTTTTAATAAAGAAATTAGTGCACTAAATTCATTTGCTCGCGAAATTTTATATTAACCTTTTAAAAAGAGACTTGAGACTTCAATTTTCAAAATTTACAACTTAAAATTGCTGAATAAAAATTAAATTAAAATCAGTAAAAAATTTGGAGGGCATAGAATAGGTTATTTCGAGATTTGCATTATCACAGGGTCCCTAAGAGGTTTAAAATGGCCACGAATTCTTCTGAAATTGGAAATAATTACATTGTTTAAAATATTTTTAAAAAACGCATAGCTAATCAGTAAAAATTTAAAAAAAGGTGTAGGTGTATATTGTTCAAGGGTATATTACCAGATCTTCATTCAATACCATTGTTAAGGGCTTATTTTACATACACGAACGATCTATATAAAAAAATTAAAGTTTTTGTAGAACATATACTGCATATATTAATGTAAATTTATTATTGAGTACATTAATGTAAATATTTTTTTTTTAAATTCTGTTTTATATTTTATCTATAGATTTGTATTAGGGTTTAGTAAATAGTGCGACTAGAAGAAAATTAAATTTGAATTCAGCTAATATCTCTTACAAATTTTCGCAGATAAAAATGATCAGTTAGGAAAATATTAATATACTTCTGATTTAGTCAGCTACTTATTTTATGCCCCGTGTTCTTACAATATTTCATATACAAAATGCAAAGTCATGTAATGAACAAATAATTTATCTTTATCAGAGCAGATTTTATTTAATGTAACAACATTGAAATGAAATCTGCAATGATAAACAGAAAAGTTGAAACTTGTAAAGGTGTTCTACTCTAGAATTTTTTTTAAAAAATTTATATAGCACGGAAAATTAACATTCGTCGTTGAAATATTTTCTTACTACTTACTTCATTTCATGATTTGTCTTTATAACTATTCCCATCTTAAAATCATTTCAATACTTTTAACATTTAAGTGTACTTAGGAAACAATCATTTTTTTAAAGTTCCTATATTTAAGTAACATACATTTCAGTGTTCAAACTTACTGAATCAAACAAACGAATCAAAAATAAATAAAACAAAAACTAATGAAACCAAGATTCTTTCGTTTAATGTAAATCGTTATATTCATGTAAAATAATTCATTTACCAAAATCTAGATTGTTGTTCCAAAGTCAATATAGTATTGATATGAAAGAAATATCATTCATCATTGATTTTTATCATACATTTTTGAATAAACTCATTGAAAAGCAGTTCATGCTTCGTAAAAAACAAAGTGGAAAGTATCGCATGAAATGGGTTTAAACAACATTAAGTATTCAAAATTTTCTTAAGCATGTTAACTCTCGCCAAATTTGACACTTTCAGATAACGTTCAAACTGTTGCAGCCTCTTCTAAAATTCATCCTTTACAGTAACACAATCCCATTGTAAACGAGAACATTGATTGACAGTTTTATGACTCGTACGCATATGGGTGTACGAAAGAGTCATAAAACCCGTCTCAGGCCGTCTCAGTTTTGATAGCGCAATGTCATTTTCAAGGAGTAATACATTTGCGGTTTTAGTTGACGTAATCTGCAATTCTTTTTATTCCCTTTCCACTTACAGCATATTTTCCTATGGCCGACTTGATGAATAAAATATTTTTTTCGATACATTTTTCGGTATTTTAATAAAACTTGAAATTCATTTTATTTGAAGTTATGCAGTTTTGATAATTCTATCTCATTTCTGCCTTTTTATTACGAAGAATTATCAGCTTTTGTTATGAGATTTCATGGTATATTAACCTAAATATGATTAATTTTATGTTCATAAAGTAAAAGGATAATTTTCTTGAAGTGATTATTTCCCACTCGTTGCATCACCAAGAGGTCTTATATTATTTTTCTTTAAATATATTTTGAAAAAAAATTACCGTGTAAATATTTCTTATACAAAATAATACTTTTATGGATGTAATCTTAGTAAAAGAATTTTATTTCTTTAATACAATTAGAAAGAATCATTTTCTAATTCTTTCTAATTGTATTAAAGAAATATTGTTTTCTCTTTCTAATTGTATTAGATGAATGGATCATCCCAAGCATAACTAATTTTATATTCCTTTTAAAGGCTTTTTTAAATTCTTTGTAAACTATTTTGAAAAAAAAAAAATTCTAAAATGCTTGTTTTAAATCTAACTTCTTAAGATGGATGTCATAATATAATTATGCATTGTTCTGAAATGAAATTTCTTTTACAATTGAATTTCTCCACTTCCTACATTGTTTAACATTTGCTGCATTGTTTACTTCTTTGAAGCGTCATATATTGAACAAGATATTGCTTTCCTCTTCTGCAGATTTCCCTCCCGGTAGGAACACTTATTAATTCCCAGCCACTCGAAAGCAGTGTCAGTGTTGCTTCTCGCGTCGAATTTTCGCTTTGTGAGAAAAATAGATCTTTCGTTTATTTCTCTCTTTTTTTCGAATTAGAGTCTTTCTTTCTTTTATTATTCTTTTTTCGGACTAGGGTTTAGCTTAAAACAACATATTACTATCATAAGAAAGTTGCGGAGAAAAGAACGGGGGGGGGGAGACGCTGTGAGTGAGGAAGATAAGATAACGAAATTATTTAAAAACCCATTCCCCCCTAGGTGATTAACCCCCCACAGCTGGGAAGGAAGGAGAGTGAAAAAAGCTCATTTCTTTTTTTAAAGTACTATTTTTTTAAGTAATCTTTTGTGGAATAGAGATAAATTTTAGAAAAGCCATACTCAGGTTATTTAGCCGCCCAGAGGTATATATAATTTTTTCTTGATACGGTTCCGGTTGTTAATAATTGTGTCCAATCTCGGGAATTGTTTAAAAAAAATATTTAAACGAATTAAAGCATTGTTATTGCATTGGATTCTAAAAATTATTCTCTGAAATTAGGGGTCAAGATTTAATTCTTGATACAAATAAACAAACAAAAGATGTGTATATATTTATATAATTTTTATATGGGGTGATATTATGTTTTGCTCTACTATTAAAGATGTCTTGTATGTCTGTGTGTGCATTTTTAAGAATAAATAGAGTGGATTTAATTTCCTAGTACCAAAAAAAGAGCATTATTAGAATATTTTATAACCGTTAATGAATAAAAATCTTAATTACTTGCTCTGCATTTTTAATATTTTTTACTAACCACATTGTTTTATAATATTTACTAAAATGCTGCCAATAGTATGTTTGCTTCTTCATTCAAATAAGAATTTTACCTTATTAAATGTTTCAATTGTTTTTCATTAATAACCTTATTCTACAACTTTATTCTACAAATTTACTGTAGAAGCACTTAGAAATTTAGCTTTTTTCACAATTTTTCGATAGGTTAAATTCCCAGTTTTAATGTGTAGACATTTCCTTTAAGTAATCTTTCTAGTGGGATTTAAAGCATTTGAAAATATTTGAGGCAACATTTAATCGTAAATTCTAGAATATACGCAATGGCATCATATTACAAGCAACAAATACTATTATTAATAAGTATCCATCCAACTGTCATTTAAATACATTTTTTAAGACTGCTTTAATAACTCTCTTTTTTGAATTAAATCGTATAGTCTCCATAAATCTCGCATTTTAGCTTTATTAATTTTTTTTACACTAAGTCATCTAAGTTATATTTTAAGAACATTTTAAATTTAAATCTACAATAATCATAATCAAGATTTGTGAATCAAATATATCCGCCAGCAGTTTTTAAAACATTCTTAAAAAATTATCAATTTCTAGTTTTGTGAGCAATAAAATAAAATTATTCTGATTAAATTTTTTATTAATTTAAAACTAAAGCTCTAAAAGATGCAAGAAGTCGAAAATAAAATAAGATTGCAAGTACCAGAAAAAGTGGTATTGGAAAAACATATTCAATTCTCCACATGTGTTTAGTAAATGTCTATTTAAACGGAAGATATTGATCTCCCTTTTCAGATAGTGATTTTTCCCAGAAGTCAAGTCGAAAAGGTGCTGAAGGGCTGAGTGAACCCAGGGAAAGGGGGAATGAAGTACGGACCTTCCAAATTCAAAACATCTTCTGATTTTCTGTAAATCTTTTAGCCACACGCCGACTTCAATTAGCAAGCATTTTGAAACGTTTTCACATTTAACACACTTCAAAAAAAAAAAAAAAAGAGTAAACTGTTAGGAAGAATTTTTATTTGAAATAATACTTTTCTAATGCTTTAACATTTTAAATCTTAATTCTTGTAGAGAAATTGACGTTTTAGAGGAAATTGATTTAAAAAAGTATTTCTTTCTATGTCATTTAAGAAGTCATTAATTCAACAAAAATGAAATTTATTTAATTTAAAAAGAAATGTCAGTTTTTCCCCAAACAATCTTATGTGGAGACAATAATTTAGTACAGAAATGCTTGTACATATAAGAAGCTAATAATTACACACAATACATACATGCGCGAACAAAATGATTGTCATATTTAAATTAGTATTTTTGTGAATCTAATTTATCATAAAAGACTTTCAAAGCCACTGTTCTGTTTTTAATCTTTCAAAATTTTTATTAATTAATATGTAAATTTACAATGAAACTTTTTTTGGAACTCAGAAGGTTTGAAGTTGAAAAACATTCAGCCAATGAGATTAAACATTTACTAGTAAGAAAATAACTAATTCGATATTTTGTCCTTTTTATGACATCTATCAGGAAAGAATTAATATATTTTGTGTTTAAGATATAAAAAAGATTTTTAGCTTTTTGTAATTAAAAAAATGAAAAAAAAATCATTTTTTTTTCTATTAACTTTTTATTAATCATTTATTGACGCTGATTAATTTAATTATTTGAAAGGTAGGAATCTTTTTGATGATACTCTTTTTTTTGTCAAGTTAAATTAAGGTATCCGCCTACGTTGAAAACACGGGTATTCGACCACATTGGCAATTTTTAAAAAAAAGTGTTATTTCTTGTAATTTAGACGTTTCTCTTTCCAAAGCAGTTTGTTTTTTCTTAGAAAAGGAAGGTCTATCATATTATCCAGTGGAATTTTAAATAAAATTTATTTTTCTGCTAAAATTTGTCTTGAACTTCAATTTTAATTTTCATAAAAATTATCCACCATTAACACGATATCCCAAAAACTTATAGATGTATTAACATAAAAATTTCAGCGTGTGCTTTAAATAATATGGGCAATGAAATGAACCAAAAGTTTGATTGTTGGTGAAATACTTTTTCTGTTATAAGTGTTTTTAGAAAAATTAAGTTGCGAATTTATGGAAAAAATGCATATATATGTATATTTTTACCCGTAATTTCTTTGCATCTCAAAATATTTCTTAGATTTTGGTTCATTTCATTCATCATTGTATTCTGTAACGTGTGTATAAAGAAAAATAGGATTGTTGCATTACAATTTTGTGTAGAGTGTTAACCGTTTTGGTTAAATTTCATTAAAATTTACCACAAATTTTCCTATTTCTAAAAAAATATTATATTCTCGAATAATATTTTTGTATTTATAGTGTTAATAATTCATAATACATCTAAAAACCAAAAATAGTTTTTAAAAAATCTTATTTCTCAAAATTTTTACTTCGAACGTAGTCGGTTACCTTAAATTTCATTATTGACTGATTTATTTTTTAAAAAATTCTACGGAAGACAAATATTTATTTTAAATTATGTAGTTTAATATAAAATGTTTTATGGAAATTTATTATGCACTGAGATTTAGGGATTACTTTCAATTTTATTACCTTGTTAAAGGGTAAAATACACAAATATAAGAGGTGGCTTTCATAAATTGAGGTCTTTAAAATCTTTATAATTATATTTATATTAGTGAAATAATGTATTGATTTTACTGTTATTTTTTTCATTTCCTAAAAGTATATAATATTGCAAGACACAAACACCGTATTTATTGTACATGATATCGATTTTTTTAGCGTTTTATGCGAAACACGGCTAAAAAATTTACAATAAACATTTTTAAAAAAATGCAGAATTTATTTTAATATTTAAGAATGTTAATTTGAATGTATTTTAGTTTTGATAATAATTGTTTTATAATTAATTTAGTTTTATGGTTTTTTAATACAGTTTGTGTAGAAAAAATAAAATACAGTTTGAATAAAAATAATATGTAGATAATACAATACACATAACTGACTATGGAAAAGATGGTTGTAACTCTTTTTCAGCAATTTATATTCCTTTATTTTCAGAAATTTTTATTCGATTTTTGAAAACTTTGGTTTAAATTGATTGAGACTTACTAAACATTACTGGTATTTTCTTGATTTTTTTGTTGCAAATTTATAAGATTTTATTTTCAATTACAATGATTTACGTTCTTTTTTAAGTGCTTCTAGACCACTTTATAGAAGAAGGGAAAAAGCAAAAGAAATTTAATGTTAAATTGGTAATTTATTTAACTTTAATAAATTAAAAATATCACAAAGAAAATCAATTTATTGCAAAAGTAAACAAAGAAATATTTTTAATGCGAACATTATGATTTCTTCCTGTTCAATTCCGAAATCCATGAAATTTTAATAAATGAAGCGTTTTTTTCTTTGCTAACTATAATCTTAATGTTATGTAAACAAAAGTATTGATATATACGTGATGCCAACATTTAGATTGTCTGTCATACATTAAAAATATTTACATTTGAATGAATTTCTGTACATTACCCAAGTTGTTTTTAAAAATCCATGAAGCCAATCATTTATCATTGGTAATTGATTTCAAATATCCCTTTAAATTTAAAAAGAGCTTGAAAATAAGCCGTAAATCTGTTTTTAAAAAATTCTACAATCATTCAGAGCAACGCGATTCTCATGCTAATAAGGCACAGAAAATTTAATTATGCGACAATTAAATCGTTTCAATCGTGGAAAAATAATAAGCATGGTGTTTATATTCATTTAAGAATATCAGATATGAAATTTATTCTGAGTGTTGAATACCTGTAGAAACTTGTTTTTTTAAATATATATATTTATGCAGAGACTTGAGTGCGAAAGAAATCTTGTTTTCGTACAATAAGACAAGCCTCGCAATTGCATCCAGCAATAGTCATTATCTTGAGATAAGACCGGAACAGCTCGGAACTATGACTTTTTGTGAAATGAGAAACTGCCTGCGTGTGATCAATAGGCTCCGCTGCCCGAACCGCCAGAACTATTTGTGGGAGGTCTATTCCAAGAACATGCATCATTGTGTAAGGGACTTTCCCTACCCCTATGAATGACTCCGTTTTTGTTTGAGAACTTCCATTGGACAGATCGTATCTGTTGTAACTTTCTATCGTGATTACAAGAGCTGTAGTTGAAATATCTCCAATAAGATCATGTTAAGGATTTGAATCACACCCTTCTTTGAAAAGTATTGATCACTGGTATTTGTAACTTTCTGATATTGGTTACGTAATAACCGCTCTGAAAATATTCGTCATCCCTATTTGTGGGTGGTCTGTTCCAGGAACATGCATCTATGTGAATCACTATGAATGACTGAATTCTTGTTTGAAAGCTTCCATTGGGCAGATGTATAGAATTTAATTTCCTATCGTGTTCAAAAATCAGTAATCGAAACATAGCCAATAAATAGATCTTGTTAAGGATTTGAATCACACCCTTCTTTGAAAAGTAATGATCGCTGGTATTTGTGACTTTCTGATATTGGTTACGTAATAAACATTCTGAAAATATTCGTCATCCCTAATATTAACTCACTGAATCATTCAAGTTGAAATGATTTAAAATGAATGATTTATTTGAAGAATTAACATTTGGTAATTAAAGGTGATCAATTTTTAATCATGGTCATTTTCTGTAAATATGATCTTAAATGGAAAAAAAAAAGATTCTATGTTTTAAGTGACTAATTAGAGTTAGTTAAATTAAAATTAATCCTGGATTTGAATATTTTTTTAAAAATTAAAGGTGGTCAATTTTTCATCATGGACATTTTCTGTAAATATGATCATTAATGGTAAAAAAAAGATTCTATGCTTTACGTGACTAATTAGAGTAAGTTAAATTAAAATTAATCGTGGATTTGAATATTTTTTTTAATTAAAAGTTTGATGAATCCTTTTTGAATTCTGTACTTCAAAAATCCAAGTTGGGATCAAAACACGGAACCTTCCTCCAATTTTGGTAACAGATAGTTTTACCAAAATGCGCCCATAGATATCTCTACAATTACGTAAAAGTTTCTTTGTTTTCAGGAAATTACTCTTATTTAACTTTGATCGTAACTGTTTTTGAAAGAATATTTTTTTTATTGTAAGCTTTCCATAATTATAATTATTTTCGTTTGTGATATACTCGGATTTATTGTGTGTGTGTATAATATCTGTAAAGAAAATGCTGTTCTCGCTGAATGAAAAGGTAGCAGCAATCGATTAACTTGTAATGCTTTGTTTCATGTGGTAAGTAGCTGGTGTCATTTTGGCGCGAGTCATGTCTTTCACGTTTATTTTTAAAATCCATTCTGTTATTGGTACGGAATTTACTAAACTTATAATTAGTCAATGCAGTTAATCGATCATTAGTTTTATATTATGCAGATTTTTTAATATTTATGTATTTAAATATAATTTAAAGACGCTGGTGAATATCCATCATGGAGTTCAGTTGCAGCCATTGTTCATTTCTTTCGCATTACAGTTCAGGCGGAAGGGCGTTTAAGTGATGAAATTTGCGTACGTAGCAATATCTTTCTTCGTGTGAATCGAATATTCTTTTTTTTCTCTCTCCTGAATTTAGTTTGTTGTGCGAGTGTTGTTTATTGACTGTTATTTTCTGTTGGTTTAGAAATGTATGTTTGACATATACTAAAACCTGTCAGAGATACTTTTTATATTATTGGTTGCTTAGTTAAAAAAAAATCCAATTTTGAAATACTTTAGAATGTGTTGTTTCCCTACATAATATTTCATTTTTGTTCAATATAATATTATGTGATTAAAATCCTATCATTTAAAAAAATTCAAAATTTTCTCTGAAAAATCTGATAAAAATATTCATTGTAAGAAGCTTACTTGGGTATTATTAGATATCTTTCATAACTTCTGGGAGTTTTTGTATTTTAAATAGTGTGCAAAATCAATTCAAAATGTAAATTTATTGTGTTTGAACACCTTTATTCTTAATATGCAAAGAAGTTGTAAAAAATTAAGATTTTGATTGTTTTATCATATGTGGGTAATTAAGACTAATGTATTACAGTTTAGCATTGAAAAAATTTGATTCCAAATATGTTCTTCAACTGTGCAACATTTTGTGCGATTAGCTATTTTATATTATCTTTGTTTAATTTTTTATTTCCTGTTTTTTGATTATTATAATAATTATGAAATACAAACCATTTTCTAAAATACTTTTAATGCTAGAAAAAATATTTAGAGTTAAATTTTAATTGAATGATAATTTTCTTGAGTATTGTTTTTTAAGTCATGCTTTTTAAATGTTGTATTTTGAATATCTTCTCTTTTTAAAAAAAATATTTTCTCTGATTTTTAAATTTAGTCTGCCACAGGTTGTAATAAGTGAAAATTTTAAAGATTTTGTGAAATGAAGATGTAAAGTATTAATATTGCAACAAGTATATAGGCATTTCTTATATCATAAAGTTTTTACCATTCATCAATTTTTAATACTGAATAATTTTCTGATTCTTTATTATACAGAATTTTTTCCATATAATTTATATATTGGATCTCTTATTTAAAAAAATATTCCACTGTATTTCTGCTCGTATGTAGAAGCAATATGTTTCGTCAATGCGGTTTTGTAGATTCAAATTTTATCATTCTCGATTAATTTTCTTTTATATATTAATTTTGGCCCTTTTCCACTAGCTGGGGGCAGCGAGAAATCACTGAATAATGTAGATTTCCATCTGTTATGTCATTCACTTCGCTTGGCGACTTGTCTCGCATTTAGTTCACATTGCCAACATATGTGCCCAGATACCGTAAAAGTACCTAATTATACAATATTTTCAATATCTTGGGTACTCTTTATACAAATTGATGATTTAATTATTTTATAAATCATACTTATTTTATTCATAGTGTTTATCTGTGGCATAATTAATTATTTTATAAATTTCATCTTTATTTGTTTTAAACTTGTATTATGCCTACATTTATTTATTTGGTACTCTTTGTTTCAAGTTATGTATCTGAATATCTCTAATTATTATCATCTGCTTTCTTCTAAAATTATCACCAGTGTTAAGAATATTTTACCATCTAAATAAATGAATTTTCTGGTTTACATGGAACTTAATTAGTATTCAGGTATTTATTTATTGGTTTTTCCTGTAATGTGAGAAATTTCATTTTGAAGCAACTTTTTTATGGAATCTATCTGATTCAATGGAGACATTGAACTGATATTGCAATACTTTATGGGAATGTATCCTGCATTTATTGGCTATATTCCTTGTTGTTATATTGCTTTATCTGCGCTAGTTAATAAATTAAAAGACCTCTGCATTTTAAAAAATGGTTCTGAATTAGAATTACTTAAATTTCATATATATTAAAAATAGTTTAGATGCAGACAATTTTTTTCAATGCATCGATATTGCTTATCTATATTAGTTAGAAAGTTTGGGATTTCCTTAAATTTGAAAAAAATTAATTATAAATGATATTATTATAGAGCATGAATTTTAAAACCGGAGTATTAAATGCTCTAATCTGGTAAAAAGATGTTTATATTTTTAATAATTATTCATTAAATGTTTTGGCTAAAGATTTATTTAAATCATTCTTACCTTATCTGGTCTTCAAATATTTTCCCATTGATTTTTTTGATTTGCATGTAAAAATATATCTCAAGAAATTCTTCCCTTTCAAATAAATCAGATTCTTGCTGCTTTATATTGAAAACCATTGCATTAATCTTATATATATTTATAAAATAAAATTTCAAATATTTTTATTTCATTAAAGGAAATTATATATATTAAGATTTTTTATATTTACATTTAGGGTAAATGAAATGACTAAAAGAAAAAAAAATGATATATTTATTTGGTCAACTTTACTATTACAGTAGTTAAATGTTTTGTAACAGAAAATATTAGTGTGATGCATACATTTGATATTAATGTATTTCTTTCTCATTATTAAAAAATTTTTTGGCCCCAAATTAGTTTCCTCTTAATTCCTCTGATCTTAGAAGTAACTGTGGCATATTTTATCTTTTAGGTTGCTCTTATTTTAAAATTAGTTGAAAAATCATTTTAATATGTGTAAATTTAAAGTGTCCAATTAAAAAAACATATGAATAAATCATCTATATTTTAGATGTGTTTTAAAAAAAATTGTCGAAATGATTTTTTTAGAATTCAGTTTCAAAATTAAGTTAAATAGTACAAAACTGAACTATTTTGCTTATGTACATAAATTTTTAGAATTAGTTTTATGACATTGTCTATATTCTATTAATATGAAAATCACTAATTTTGCAAAAAAAATATTTCTTTCAAATTTTTTCTGTATGTTTTCTAACATATTGCTGAGAAAAATTCATTAAATTTTTCTTTATATCATTATTAATTTTATATGATGCATAGAGTTTAAAAAAAAAAAAAAAAAACATATTAAGGGAGGTGAAAATCATACTTGGAAAAACTTGGCTTTGATAGTAGGCCATGCATTTTTCAAAATTATTATTAGGTGGCAATAGAACTAGGAATTTTATCCATCTGTGCAAATGAGGGAAAAATTCTAGAAATATGAAAATATCTAGAAATCATTTTGTGTCAAAAGAGTATGGTTGATTGGTGATATATCATTATCATTTATTTACATCTGAAACCTAATATTGCCAAAATGGTCATAACTTTATCCTGTGAGTTTTCCCTCAAGGGTATGGTGATTTTTTAGAATTTCAATAAGGTAATGGAATATTGCTATCAGCAGCCCAAATGAAACTTTTGAATAGATTGGTTTTCACTTTTCAAGAAACATAATTGGAATAAATTATGGTTCTAAGTATTCTCAACTCAAAAACCTTGCAATGACTCCATATCCTTATTGCTAATGATAATGATACTCTTTCTTGATAACCATATTGAGAAAGCATTTTCAATTTCATTGTTTCTGGAGAATATGAAAAAAAATTGATTTATAGCATTCATAAAATAGTGGAATAAGTATTTTTAAAGTGTAAAACAATTGAGTTTAAGTTTGAAGTACTTATGAGCCTAATCTGAAAAGTGTAAAGAAAAGAAAAATTATTTGAAAAGAGTGCAAAACAGTGCATTATCTCAAAGAAATAAAAGCAAAAAGTCTAGATGCAGCTTCAAAAGATTTCACAACTTGGAAGTAATTGCAAACCTTAAAATTTCTCATCAAGTTTAAAAAAATTTAAAATTAACTGAAAGCCAAACTAGTTATTTT
This sequence comes from Argiope trifasciata, assembly GCA_026543055.1. Taxonomy (NCBI): domain Eukaryota; kingdom Metazoa; phylum Arthropoda; class Arachnida; order Araneae; family Araneidae; genus Argiope; species Argiope trifasciata. The sequence goes on from JAPMOQ010020905.1 coordinate 2,098,999, forward strand.
AAAATAAATATTTCTTATTAGTACTTTAATAACTGATATTTCAATTTTGGGTACAGTTCAGTTTAAATGGCAAACTAGAAACAAGATTGCCACAACACTGGAAGAACCTGGAATACCATAAAAAAAACAGGCAATTTCAAATTCAACTTTAAAAAAAAGGCAAGGAAAATGCAGGGAAACTTGAAATTTTTTATAAAATTCCTAGACAATATAGGAAATTTTAAGCTTAGTTATTTTTCCCGTTCCAAAAATGCTGATCCAAGTATAAAAGGTGTGGTAAAAAACAAAAATATACCATTTGCAATTGTGGTATATAAACCTCTACCTTTTCTACTCTCTCCCTCTTGTTTCTATATAGATCAGCCTAGATTTTCCATGATTCCTGAATTGCATCTAATGAGACTTATATAATTGTATGAAAGATTAGAATTCATTTCTTTGGCAGAAGTAGCATTGTTTAATCTGTGGATGAGTAACAGTGGAATTCAGTCTCTCACTCATGAGTTTATTAAATAGTTTGATTAGATTAGACTTACAAACAATGTTGCTCAAAATCCTTATTTAGTGCAAACTGGACAGATGGGAGGGGGAAAAAAAACTGATCTTGCTGAAAGAAATTATATAATGTGAAAGTATCTTGAATATATTTAAATTGAATAAAACTGGAGAAACGATTTTTTTTTTCTGCATTTGAGTGTAACCTTGAAAAAGCACTAAGAAATTTTTTTGCCAAATTGTAAAAATATACTGGAGCACATTATCATTTATTGTGGAAACCTTTGACCGTTTGCATGTTATATAGTTTGACCTTTGAAATTACAAAATTGGCAGAATTTTTTCTTGGTTCTTTTAGGTCGACATTACAACTGACAAGTATCAAGGTTAGAAATTATTACTTATTAGTACATTTGTTTTTGTATTTTAACTGTGATCAGTAAGAATTTGTTAGTTATTATCCTTAAATTAGTTATTTTCATTAAGTGTTATTTCTATAAAAATTGAATTAAAATACTTTAATTTATTTGTGAAAAGATAAGTGTGATTAAGGGGAGTAATTTGTCTTGATGTTTTGAGGGGGGAGGATTGAAAATTATATAATAATATTTTGTAATTTCCTTTATTTAAATCTTTGTGAGATTACATATATTATTAGATGCACGCACATACACAGACAGAGAGAGAGAGAGAGAATATTTATGCTGCAATATGCAATTTTAGTATTTTTGCAAAATGTATTAATGGAATATTCAAGAATTTTAAAATTTTGTGTGAAGGTCATAATAACCTTTAACTATTAAAATTAGAATTACAAAGAGTAAATTCATTAGAGATCCTAGAATTATTATGTAATTTTAATTCTTTCTTAAAATTGCTAAGTCTAACAAAATACTTTTTGTTAGACACTTTTTTGCTTTACTCTATATAAGAAATATAGTATACTGTTTTGATAGTTTTTTTAAAAAAAGATGTACATTCAATTTTTAAAATATTAAATTTCATGGAGATGTAGTTTTTTCACATTAAGTAATTTAAAATTAATTTTCAATAATGTACATTGTACGCATAAAGGGATTCTGAGTAAGGAGAAAGCTAAGAATCTATTATAGTTAGTAGTGATAAGCTAGGAAAATGTGCATTTAGTCAAGGAAGAGTTATGGATTATTATTATTTGGCAGTTTCTCTATTCAATTTTTGTTGTTTCTACTAGAGAAAATTTTACATTTCCTATTCAAAAAAATTTATTTAATTGTTTATTACTCATGTATATTAAGTTTATGATTTTATATTTCAGAATGGGCACATTACGACTGAATTATGCATTATTATTCAAAATTGGAAAATTTTATACGAAATGGTCATAATTGTTAAAAAAATCTTATAACAATTTACTTTATTGTTTCTCCATTCCTTGAATAATTTTTTAGGCAAAATGTTTATACTTGCATTTATCTGACCTTAAAATGTTATTGTAGAATAGAATTTTTTTCTTCTTGTTTTTTCTTGTTCTTTTCTTTAATCCTACAGCTGATCAACCTGATGGCAAATTTTGGAAGCCTTTACATTACATTTCAAGCAATACATAATCTCTTTTGATATGTCATTTTTTTTCCTGTACCAACGTTGTATTTACTTGTACAATAATATGTGTTTTAATGAGTAATGCAAAATATATATATTTTTTTTTCAATGAGTGAAGTTTCACGAGATGGGTGAAGAGGAGACACTGTGACATCACATGGTGAATTCTCAAGAATGTTAAGTGCTTTTTTAAAATTAATCATTCTTTCTGTGTGGAAGAAATTTCGGCTTCATAGTGTTGACAAATGCAACTCTGAAGGCTTGAATGAGTAGAGAGGATGATTCTCATAATCTTAGCCATAGGTACAATTTGATGAGTTAGTTTCTCTGGCCAAAAGTATGAGAATATAGGTTGACAGCATTGACAATGTGGATGAACTTAGCTAGAAAATTAGAAGAGCTTTTAGAGCATTCTATGTCACAATAAAATGTTTGAAAGGACATTTTGTAGGAGATGTCTAAGTATTGTCTGATACATTAAGAAATATCACCTTTTCGAGCAATAACTATGCACATTACAAATTCTTTATTAATAATTTGTCTCATATCTGCTGAAGTTTGGGTCTTTGTAAGTTTTGAAGTTTGTGTAACAAATGTCTTTAGACAACTTTCTTATATTATAAATCAGATATTTCTTTTTGGATAGAATATTTTTCTGTATTTTACATTGTAGTTGATTTATTTTTAATGTATTATTTTTCAGAAAAAAAAAATTGCATTTTTCATCAAGTGCAATCAACATATTTGGTTGACCAACAGTCCCTGCGGTGAGTTTTTAATAAAGTTTTTTGTAGTTTAAAACTTTATGCGAGTATGTAAATTACCACATAAAATATACATTAAATTATTCATCAATAAATGAAGAGCAATTGTATTTTATTATTTTACTATTCAAATATTGTTGTATTAAAATATTAATAAATTAATGGCTTTGAAATGATAGCTTTTTCTTTATATAATCTTTAAAAGATCTTTGTTAATTTTGAATATTTTTCAGTCATTATTATTCTTTTTCCCATTTTGCTTTTCATCTTTTTATTTCCAGAATTTTTTTTTTTAAGTAAATGAACTGCAAGGTATAAGTGCAAACTGAATTGGAGGGAAAATGTTTAATCCTGATGTTTTTGCAAGTGTACTTTATTTTAATGAAGAAGTAGAAAGAAATCCTAAAAATGTATAAATTATAATTAATGTAAACATTAAAAAATTGAAGTTGAGTCTTTGGAAAAGTATTACCAATATATTTTTCAAAGGTTTCATGCTTGTATGACTGCTGTTCAAAATTATAAGTAGGTTTAAACATTCCTCATTATAGTGCAATAATGAAATGATCTCACTGAATTAAATTTTAGAATATTATCTTGTTTTAATATAATTTGCACTTAAGATTTCAACTAAAAATTTATCCAGTTTATATTATTAGTTCTTTTTGTTATATATCTTTCTATTTAAAAAAAGCATGTATTTGCTGAATATTTTACTTGTATGAAATAAATTATGCAGGAAAAAAAATCAAATGTTAAAAAAAAATTGACACATGTAATTCATTGCATGTTATAAATGCATGTTATTTATACTATGTTTCCAATTTTCTGTAGAAATTTATGAAGTAAAATAGTCATAAATTATTTTCCTTACAGTGTCAAACTGATAGTTTGAAATGGATTTTTTGGCTTCGAATTTGCTTGTTCCTACTAATAGTCGTAGACGTACAAAAGGACGACTGCCCTTTGTAGATTCTGCTGAACCTGCATTTCCAATTGAAGATGAAAAATTAGAAAATGAAGTTAATATCCCTGAAAATGAACTAGACTATGATTTCTCTGAAAATCTAGATGATGTTGATGAAGAGCAAGTTACTATTGATTTATCTGAATTTTTAAATGAAAACCCATTATTAACTGAGCCTTCAGAAAATTTAACAGAATCAGGTGCAACATTAACCGACTGTCATTCTCAGTTTCGTGTTACAAGCTCCTTAGCAGATCCAACTCCAGCTCCAATAGACAATGTACCTTCTCAAAAAGACTTGAATGTTAACGAACCATCAATTGTGACTGAAAAGTGCTTAGATATTAGTGAAACTGTTAATAATACTCCAGTGCTACCAGTTTCTGAAATGCCTCCGAATGTTTTATCTGAAAATAATATATCAATTGACACGACTAAAATTCCTACAGACATTGTTAGTAATATAAGTCCTCATAAAGAAAACATACTTATTGGTGTGAAATCTTCACCCATTAAAAACCACAAAGCAAAATCCACCAAGTCAACAAATTTATTTCAAAAATATAAGAATGTTTCTAAACTTAAAGATTTTAACAAAAATAATATGGAGGTGTTTGGGAAATATCCTGTTGTAAAATGTGAAAGATTAGACATTGAAAATTTTATTAAAACAAATAGCATCAAAGTAAGAAATTGGCCAATAATACCTACAAATAATCATTTTAAAACTAAAACTAATCTAAATAAAAATAATGTTGCTAGGAAGTGCAAATCTCCGGCAAATAAAGTACCTAAACTTTTAAACAAACAAATTAGTTTTAATAAATGCAATTCCAGTTCTCAAAATTTGGCTACTGTTAATAAAGCTCGAAGTATATTAATTGATGCATTAGCAGCTAACTCTTCACCTTTGATCATCAAAACTGATAGTTGGAAACCTGAAATTGCTAATTTGACTGGTGGCTCAACTAAATTCGTCAAACCAGATAATTTCCAACTGCCTGCACCTCCTGGTTCAACTAAACCACCTGGAAGTCAAAGAATAATTAAAATAGTTCATGCAACATCCCCATTACAAATGAATAAATTCTCTGCTCAGTCTCAAAAATTCCCTATCATAACAAATGTTAACAAAGTAACTGTTGGTTCTAAAACATTTCAACTTGTGTCTCCTAATACTTTTGTTGCTACTAAACCTGAAAAAAGCAAGCCTGTTACACCCATTCTTCCCAAACCAAATACTGAGACAATTTCTCCTGTTATCTTAAAAGATTACACTGTCATACAACCCTATGTTGAGGATCCAACATCTCCAGTAAAACCAAAGCCACTTCTTACTGTTCCATTGGATATAGTACCTGTAGCAAATGCTTTTAATCCACCAGAATTATATAGTGCTGTAACAGAAATACATTCACCAATCAAGTCTTCTTTAAAATCAGTAAAACCAGTGCAATCTGTATTTCTCAATGGAGCAATCAATCAGATAAGTTCTCCCATTACTGTAGAAAAAGAGCCTCTCCCAATAAATATGACAGATTCCGTTCATTGTAATGAGAAAACTACTTCTTCAAATGATTTTAATAAAACAAATGATCAGTTGAATACAGATATGTCAATAATCTCTTCTAAATCTACTATGATTGATGTAATAACAAGTGTCTTTTCTAAATCACAAATTAGAAAGCAACCGAAAAGTAAACAGAATAATCTTCGTTCACATCGTGGGGGTGATAGTGCAATTGTAGAATGTAAAGCTTATAATACAACTTTAAATGACATGCTTTTTAATGATGATTTCACTGATGAAAGTTATTCTCTTGATGATAGCATTAATATTTCTTCTGATGCCTGTATTCCAGAGGCATCAAATAATATTTTGCATTCTTCACAAACTTATCATTCAGATCAGAATATTGTTCAAGAAAGCAGTACTGTGTCAAGTTCAGATGAAGAGAAGTGTAAAAATATATTTTCCAAGCAGAAATGTATCAGGAAAAAAATTCCATCCCCTCAAGATTCAGATACTTTGTCTGCATCTGAGGGGGAAGAAGAAAGTAATCCAAAACAAAAAAGATTATCCTATATCAAAAGAAAACATAAAAAGTTAAATGTTAACATTCTTCACAATCGTAAAAAATCTACTGACTCTCCAAAAACTACTTCTGTGCTTAATGAAAATCTGAATATATCTTCCGAGAAATCAGTTATGGACATTTCCACTAATAAGAATGTAACTAATTCAGATAAAAGAAACAAAGCTGAAAAAGACATACTTTTTCAAAATTCTTCAGAGTCTCTGAAATTATCTGGAGAGAAATGTCTTTCAACAAACAAACCACGTTTGTCTAAAACTTCAAAAAATGAAACTAGTTATCTCTCTTCTGTAACTTTACAAAATGATGAAGATAAGTTGAATGACTCTACAAAGGATGATACTCAAGAAAAAGTTAAGTCTGCCCTGGAGTCAAAGATTGGTGTTTTTAATTTACGTAATAGACATAAGTCAACATTAAAACGTCACACTGCTGTAGCCCTTGTTAAAAATAAGCGTATTGGTTGCGTTCGTGCTAAATTTAAAGTTAATTCCAAAATCTCATCCAATAATAAGATGATACATAATAACAAAAGATCATCTGGAGCCTCTGATATCATAGAGGAAATAAATACAATTACAGGTGGAAATGTTTTTAATAAAAAGTTACAAAAGAAAGAAAATTCTGTATCTAAGAAAATAAATAATTCCAGTTCTTCTAAGAATGTTTGTACGAGATCTAAAAATGAATCTAAAGCAAAAACAGTTTCTAAAGTACAAAAACAAACTAGAAAGAGTTTGCCTGTTCGATCTAAAACAAAGAAACGGATAAAAACTCTTAAAGTTTTATTTAAACGACCTGCTTCAAAACAGAAATCAAAATCTTTGGAAATGCCATTTGATGATATTAACCTTACATTGTTAGATAATGAAACTGATCCAAATTCTGTATCAGAAAATAACACAAATCTTCATTCTACTTTCAGAGATTCAAAAAGTCATAAACTGGATACTCCAGATAAAGAAGAACATAAATGCGATGCTGATGTTCTCCCTACAGAATTGAAGTCTGATGATTCATTAAAAGAAAATATATTGAAAGAAAATGAATTACTTTCAAATGGAATCGATAATAGCTCTGTAGAAAATTCTGTAGGTACTGAAAGTGGAGAATCCCTTCATGGTGAGAATAATATTAGTATTTCTGAGGAAAAATCTTGCTATATCAGTAGCAAAGTAGAAACAATGGAAGATATATCTGTAAAGGAAAAATCAAATACAATAAATTCTTATAATAAACAACAAACTGATGCACCTATCTCTGAAAATCATTCTTCATCATATATTTTGAAAGAAAATAATTCAGATATTTCAAATGATTCCAACTTAGTCATGCCATCTACTGAACACTTAGTGAATAATGTTTCTGAAGATGCTGATTTAGATCCAAGAGAGAAATTTCAGGCTGAAAATTCCAGTGTTTCAGTGCATGGACTATCTGAGGATATAACAAATGAAAATAAAATTTCTTCTGGCGAAGAGATTCTAGAGCATAATCAGGCTGTAGATACTACTAATGTTCTTAAAGAAGATACTGCTTCTGCATGTGAAAATGTACAAGAATTTGGTTGTAAATCGAATGCTAGTACATTATTTCAAGATGATAAGTCTGAAGTTAATTCTTATTTTGACAACAGTTGTAGTAATACTTCTGTTTCTGATGAAATACAGGAGAATATTTATAATCCTGATAGCAATATGATAATTGAAGAAAGCCATGAAACTGTTCAAACTTGTCATAAAGTACCAGAATTTGATCTTGATGATGATGTGGTTGAAAGTAATAAAACTGAAGTTGCTGCTGAAAATTTAAAAATGAATGAGCATAATATTGATGATGCTGTATTTGAAGATAGTGACATCGGAAAAAACCTAGAAAATGCACCTGTTTCCAAAGAAATGAGCGATGATCATGCTGATGCAATAGATGAAGTAAACAATGAAGTTACACCTTGTGACAAATTACAAAAACAAGACTATAATCCTGATGATAATATAATAGCTGAAAATATTAAAGAAATAAAAGATACCTTCAAAGAAATTTGTAATCCTGATGATAATATAATAGCTGAAATTATTAATGACATAAAAGATGCCTGCAAAGAAATAACTAATTATGAATCAATTAATACTTCCTATAAAACTGCAACTATTTTTGAAAATGTTCTGAAAGATAATCATAATTCTAATGATAATAGCCTTCAGAATGCATTAGATGATTATAAAACTGATGCTTCATCTCAAGCAAAAGATTATTCATTTTCAGATATTAAAAAAATTCCAGAAAAAAAGAGGGGGCGTAAACCTAAAAGAAAGTCCTGTCCCAAGATTAAATTATCTGTTGCAAAGAAAACAGATGATTTTGAATCTGCTAGTTATTCAAAAAATTGGTATATCTCTGAACGGAAAGAATCAACTGATTCTACTCAGTCTGAAGAACAACATAGAAAAGATGAAATTGATGGCTCAAAAAGAGGTAGGAAAACTGCTGCAAAATCATCTATCCCAGTTAAGATCTCAGATAAAAATGAACGTATATGTTTTGAGACAGTTGCTGAAATACATGCTGTTGACACAGACATAAATCCATCCTGCAGTAGGATTTCAAAAGAAATAAATACTATTTCTGATGAAGTTTCTAATCTTGTTAATAGTAATTCTCCTGAAGTTTCTATTAATGAGAAAAAAACTTGTTCTGAAGTATCAGCAGCAGACTTGTCTAGTAATGCATGTACTAAACTTACAAAATTTGTTACAAAAAGAAAATCGGCATGTGTAAAACCTTCTACTAACATACTGAAAGTCAAAGAAGAGCCTGTATATATCAGTGGCAATTCTGCTTTCGAAACTACTGCTAATATTAAACTAGAAAATGAAGAAATTACAAAAGCCATGGATGAAATTACAGTTGATACCTCACATTCGTCTTCAAGACGAAAAGGACGGCCGAGTTCAACTGTAGTTAAAAAGCGTAAAATTGATACAGTAGCTGCTAGACTTCCTGTGAAACATCTAATACAGAAAAAAGGTAAATTTAAGTCTTTTTTTTTCTTCATTGAAATTTTTACAACATTTTTAAAATTCGAATTTATTTGATTTGATTATGTAATAATTACCCAATCAATTAATTACCATTATATTTAATATCATTAAAATATTAAGAGTTTAGTGATTGCTTTTATATATTTTGGACTGTAACTAAATTGTAAGTTCAGCAGCAACTAAAAAGCTTAAAATTGAAAGAGACAGTGACTGCTTGAGCCCCTTTGAAAAATCAAATGGAGAAAAAGGGTAAATATTTTTTTTAGTGAAATGTTTACAGTATTATTTTTTAATTCTAATATATTTTATTTAATTATATAATAATTATTGCATAATTGATTAATTATTATATATGATGTCATTAAAGTATTAAGAGTTTAGTGATTGTATTTACATATTTCGAAAATATATATTTCTGGTTGTTTGTATCAATTCACGTTCTTAATTGTCATAGTTTTTGATTAGATGTTAGTTAGATTTTACTAAATTATTAATGGGCATTATATATCTAAAAAAATTTTCTACAGTCTAATTATAGGGCAATTTCTGTAATCAAAATACATTATTTTGATTCATGTAAAGTTTGTAGGAATGAAGTTGGCTCAGAATAGAACCTGGGACCTTTCGGTTTGAAGGCCGATAACATAACCGCTGGACAAAAGCATGCTCTTCTCCCGTAGATGTTATGTGTCATTATGATATCACCACAGACTCACCCACCAGTGAGGTAGACGAACGATATGCGTTGTTGAGTGGTGATTAATTGGTTGTTTAGTGAGAGGTTGCTACCATAGAGCTGATATATAAATGGAGGGAGCTAGTAGCTTGTTTCCTGTCTCAAAAAGTGTACCCAACATGAGTCATGTGACTCTAGAAAAATCTGGGAGAAAGAACACCTTTTTGGCGCCATATCGCAAATGTTGGCATACTCAAAAATTGCATCGCAACATTTAGCTTCCCGGCAATGGGTCCAGTCGGTTTTCATGTCCGGTTAAACCAACCGGAAATCCTATAAAAATAAATCCTATTTCATTTCCTAAACAGTTTATGTTATATATATATATATATTTTACACAAGTATTCGAGTTAAATTATATTTAGATTTTTTTCTTAGTTTTTGTGCAATAATTAAAAGTGATTATTTTTCTTCTTTAAATAAACATTTTATTTCTTTTCTTTGATAAAAACATTTCAAGATTTTACATTAGATGCTCAAATGCTTTCTATCATTCTCTCAAACAGATAAAAAACAGCTTTTAAAAACAGATTATTAAAGTGACGTAAGTCTTTAAAAAAAAAATGTTTAAAAAATGTTTTAATTCATATTTGCAATATAAATGATAAATATTAATTTTTTACAAAATGAATATCAACAGTTAAATTAGTGCTTATTAAAATCACCAAAACAACAATAAAAAAATGATAAAATTACAAATACTTTAATTATTAATTTATATTTGTAATTAAATATTGAGATTTTATTGTACGCTTTTATTAATAAAGAATTAAGGAAAATTGTTTTTTAAGGTAAATATGCCATAAAAAATTGTTTTGCAAAATTTAGATTGGATTTAATATTGTTCACGATATAATACAATAATTGTGGTTAAAAAGAAACAACATATTAGAAATTTTAAAGAACTTTATTTGCATTAAAATAAACACTCAATTACTAATCGGTCAATAATGTTTATGTAAACACTTGTATTGGCGAGAAAAAATCCTGCCAAGCTTGTAGCCAAGCGCTTGCAACACATTCGAGTTTAAAATAAAGCAAGTAACAAAATATAACGCAGTTACATCAGTTTAAACGAAGCTTAGTAACATGTTAAATAAATTCAATACAATAACTAAGCCAAACTATGAAATATTATTGAGTTATAACACCAAAATCACTGAGTGATCGATGTTAGGAAATTCTTAATTGACTTAAAATGGATATAAACAGAATATGTTGACTGTAAATACCTATGAAATGATAAAGGACTATCCTTAGAAGCTTTTTCTTTGCATCCAATTGCATGGCAATAGGTAACCATGGCTTAAATAAGTTTTAAATTCCAACAGTTAAAAGCGGGAGAAAATCTGCCATTGAAATATAATGGGGAACGGAGAATGTGGTTACAGCTAACACAAATTCTGTCCCACAGTCACGTGATTTTATCTTGTCCTACACGAAAGTAGGGTTGCACTCCCTCTATCGGTATCCCAGCTCTATGGTTGCTACTGTGTCTACTGCGCCGTATCCAACTTTGTTTGGCGAGTGTATAGCTTTTTAGTTACGCTAAGTGTTATAGGGAGTGTGCGTGAATTGTTGCATCAAGTGAGTCTGACGACTTTGGTTGCGGGTAGATGGCGCCACACATCATTTGCCTGAAGGTTGAAGGTGAAGGTTCATCATGTCCGAGGTCACCAATGTAGGAATAAAGTTGGCTCAGAATAGAACCTGGGACCTTTCGGTTTGAAGGCTGATAACATAACCACAGGACAAAAGCATGCTCTTCTCCCATAGATGTTATCTGTCTTATTATGATATCACCAAAAGTTTAAATAATGAATGCTTAATGGGATTTTTGTTACAAATTTTAGCATAGTTGAATTTTATAAGATATAATATACAATTATTAGTACACATGCAATAGAGAAATAAATTGGTGAATATGTTAATTTAATCTAAAATATAATGAGAATATTTGATTAAATCATAAAGTAACTTATGTGTGAAAAAATAATAGTTATGGATAAAAAGCAATCCATTATCCATTCTCTTAATTACTACATTGTTAAAGGATCTCAATACAGCTTTTATAAATGCCAATCAGTTTAAAGTGAATAAATGGTTTGAAATGTTTACCTGTTTTTACCTATTAATATCAGGTTTTTACCTATTTATATATTGTATACTTTATTCCATTTTAAATTCTTAATTAAATACTTTAGAAATTAACTTTGTGTTATATATTAAAAGGAATGAATGAAAATGAATTTTCATTCATTCAATGAAGTCTGAAATTGCTGACTGCATACAACTGTATTAATAAAAATATAAATGCTCATTTATTCAAATTTCTGAAAGCTGTGAAATTTTGGAAAGTAGTTACATTTGAACACATTTATTTTTATGTGTTCACATATAAATCTTACCTGTGACAGGTACAAAAAAAATTAGCTCCGTATTTTGATATCATTTCTGTTTAGGATTTGTTTACAATTTCCAGTTATTTGAGAAATTGTGAGCTCATTTAGATAACTTTTTATAACAGATATATGCTGCACACTGCTGGCTTTGTAAAACACAATGAGCTTAAGTATTATGAGAAAACACTTTAAAAAGTGGTAATTAATATTGGACTTTGAATATTAAAAGCATACAGGAAAAATTGATTTGTCAAGTCTGAAAATGTTATTGTGATATTCAAAAACAACCAATTTTGAAGTTTTTAGTTTAAGAACAATAATTTAAAGCTAAACATTTATGGGAATTATAACTTGGTGTGTAACACTCGTTTATTGCATTCAATCATATATATTGGAAATATTTTCTCGTATGATCACTGATAGTGAAATAGCCAAAAACTGTATAAGTATTGTAAATTATTTGTTAGCGATTTTAAGTGTCTCTTTAGAAATTCTTGGTAATCTGCTTTGATAAATAAAAATTCATAATAAAAATTATTATGAGATGTTGATGTGAATGAACCAGTTGAGTCTCCTTAAGATATTAGAATTCAATATTTTTAAGCCATGTTGCTGCTTATGAATTGTTTCACAGTTTTAAAGAAATGATATCAAGTTTGGATAAACAGTTGTTTTTAAAAATTAATATGACTGGACCAGATATAAGTTTAAAAATTTTAAAGCATGTCAAGAAAATTTTTCACATGAAAAGGACTAAAATTTTAGATATAGGTTTTGTTAATTATGAATAACCCATGGAACCTTTCTGTATAAGTATAAATCTGTTATTTGGCAAATCAGCAGTACTTGAAGAGCAATGCATAGAATATTTAAAAGTCCAGCTAGACTTGCAGATTTCCTGGAAGTTGCAAGCTTTCCTGAATTTTCATTAAAGTTTTGTTCTATCCAATAGAAAACATCTGTATTTGCAAGTATGCTTTAAAAGTTTTTGACAACATAAAAAATTAGGCAAGCTTCAGCTTTTTTGGGGGGGGGAGGGGAAAAACTTGAATTTGTCTTGATTGACAAAATCCTTGTCAGGATAAATTGGTTCCAATTAAAATTGGATTCTTGTTTTGTTAACGTTCTTCTATTTTTTAAAAAAAAAAAACTTAAATCATTTGAACCTATGATGCCCTCCTTTCTTATAGAAACGTCTCTTCATTCTTGTTGAATAGTTATTAAAAAATATTGTCAAAAACAGAATAATTGAAGAAGCAAAGAGTATTAAACAGCTTATTTTTGGTAAAATTTAATAATCTTAAAAATCTGAGATGGGGAGGGGAGGAGAATACTTATATTGGAATGATGAAACTATTTGATTACTTGTGGAGCTTCTGAACTTGTATAACTTCTTTCTAGTAGAGTATGGCCGCAGTGGCCTGGTGGTTAGGTCTTGGCTTCGGAACTGGAGGGTTTCAGGTTCGAGACTCGATTCCATCGAAGATCCGTCGTGTGAGGGGGTCTTTTGCATGTTAAATCTGTCAGGCCAAACGTCCTCCCGCTGGTGTGGTGTGGTGTGTAGAGGGGGGTGCCACCTCAGGTGTCGTCCTCGTCATCTGACCGTGGTTCAAAATTAGGAGGTCCGTCCCAAAATAGCCCTCATGTTGCTTTAAACGGGACGTTAATATAACTAAACTAAACTAAAAACTAAACTTCTAGTTGAGTATTTTAGAATTGTGTAAAATATTATAAAAGAAATATATGAATGTATATTCAAAGATTTTCCTGTTTTTAAGACTTCATCTTGTCTAAATCCACATTTATTGAAAAATAATTCATTATTATGTAAAAAATAAATTTTTGATTTTTTTTTCCCAACTTTATTTTAATGCATAAATTTCCCCAACATCTTCAGAATGTATAAAGATCCTGTTTAAAATTTTCTTTAAAAAAAAAAAAAAGTGAACACACAAAAAAAAGTTGATCCGTTTAAGGGGGAAAAAATAATTCTGTTGATTTCTATTCCAACATTTTAATTCAATAAGAATTTCCTGATTTTTGACATGTTGTAAAAATAATTCCTGTGTTGCCCTGTGACAGTGTGTCTGTGGAAAGTGATTTAGTGTCAATAAAGATCTGAATTTTGTTCAAATCAAAATCTGAAGATTTTGTAATAGATCTAAGAACTATGTATGACATCATAAACTTTTATAGAAGTGTTTTTAAGTTTAAAAGATTTTTTTTCAATAGGCTTAAAATAGCATGTGTAAAATATTATGCAGTTGTAGAAAAGAAAAAAAAAAAAAAAGGTGGTTGAGAAAAGAAAAGGATTGGATTTTTAACAAACAATAAAATTAACAAACAAAAATAACAACAAAAGAAAAAAAAAAACGATGACTGATAAGCTTCCAGAAGTTATAGAAATTGATATTAAATTTATGAATTAATATAAATAAAAACAATCTTGCTTTATAATGTTTTTATTTAGTAATCATTGAATGGTTTGTATCATGATAGCAAAAATATTATTTTGTATTTTATTTCATAAGAGCCTTTTACTTTCTGAGTCTTACAATTAAAGAGCATAAGAAGTGATCAATATCCTCTTCTTTATATAAAAATTTTATTTTCCAAATTCCACACAATAAGTATATTTTTTTTCCTTCCTTTTTCTGTATGTAAATATAAACATGCATTTAATACACTATTATTTTGAGTAATATTAAATTGTAGCTTCTTTTCCTTTTTCCACTCATTAAAATTATAGCGTATTGTTCTTCTATTATAATTAGCACATGACTATTGTTTATATTGTATTTTCTCTCATATGTATGTATGTAAATACTATAATACCCAAAAGCAATGATTTGATGAAATTTGATTTATAGTCTTTTTACTTAAAAATTGTAGTTATTTGTCATACTTTAATTTCATTCAGTTGAAAAAAATGTGCCCAAAACACATACTTGTAATACATACTCTATAATATGAAGCACAGAATGCTTATGTGCAAAATTCTGATCCATTATGGTAGTTGTGAGGGAAAGGGTGGATTGCATTTTTTAAAGAAATATATAAGTAAGTTTTGGAAGATCATTCCAGCTAATTCTTTTAAATATTAAGTTGATCATACTACCAGTTGTGAAAATATGAATTTCATGTTGATAGTGTTTAAAGTTATTTTAAACTTGGATGTAAAATATTGCTTAGCATTAAAATCTAAGGGTAATTTATTGTAAATAGATATGTTTGATAGAAGAAATTATTTTTCAGTTTCTTATCGAACTTTTTATTGAATTAGGAAGCATCAGGAGTATTATTTATATATATATGTATTTCTTTTTTTGTGTATTCTATTTTTTCTTCTTCTGACTATTAAGAAACAATTCAAATAAATTATTAAATCATTGAATCCTCAGGATATTGTAAGAACACCATTGTCTATGTTTTTTTTTCCCTCCATATCTTAAATTTTTTGTTTGTTTTCTCTGTGTATCATAAAGTATTTTGTGGTTCTGTATTTTTTAGAATGGCTTTTCTTTGTTCTGTCAGATGCAGTTAAAAAAATTTTTTTTTCCAGTTTTTAAAAATTGGGAAATGAAACCTAATGATTGAAATAATTCCATTAATTTTAGTAAGAAAGAGTGGGAACTCTATTTTTTATGCTTATTAAGAATGTAGTGTGCACATAAAAGAGGAAATTTAAAAAAAAAAAAAAACAATTATTCTGAAGATTTTAAATATTTAAAAAAAAAAAATCAGGGAAATTTTTATAAAACCTAAAAATAACAGGGATAAGTCAGGGAAATTCAAATAGTAGAAATGTTGATCATCCTATATTTGCATTGTTATTGAGTGCAGGACATCACATTTAGATCAAATTCGAGCATTACTTGCAATTATGTTGACTGCTTACTCCCTTTCCTTTCCAACAGAATTATGGGAAAAACAGGAATTGCATATGGATGAGCATATTTTCAGTTGAATGTGTAAGAGAATTCTAATATAAACATGGATTTCATGGCAAAAATTTCAAACAAAGCATTAAAGCAAACAAACATTTTAAATATAATAGCAAATTTTTGCTAGAAATTGTGAACAAATTTTTCATCCAGCTATGAATGCCATCATCAAATTGATCTGCTTTTGCTTCATTTTATGTTGAATTACATTTTGAACAAAATTGCATTTTTGTTACATTTTTTTTTGTCGTAAGGTGTAGTCAGATATTTCTAAACTAACACTTGAGCAATGGCATGTATGATCAGATAAAAAAGGTTGTCAGTGATTGGTATGGGGAAAGTTTCAGATGTATCGGGGCAAAATGTCTAGCATTCTTGATAAGATTGATTCTGGTAGCAATTTGATTAAAAAAGACATAGCCTTAGCTCTTGTCTCATCTGAACAAGTTGAAATATTGTTATTAGATGGAAGAATTGCTCATTCCATTTTGAAATTGCCTTTTAACAAATAATTTATTGAAACAAATGCATGCAAAATTTTCAAAGCATCTGACAAATGAAAAGTGTTACAGAAATGAACATTTATTGTTAAGGATCAATACTCAATGCCCCATGCAATTTTTTAAAACAGTGAGCTGCATAAAGTCTGTATTTAATAGGAAGTGAATGGATAAAAAGAAAATCGATCCTGTTTTGTTGAACGAGTTTGAAGAGTTCTGCAAAACCCATTTGTTATGTGCTGTTTGCTTTGTAAGAAGACAATAAACCTAAGTAATGTGAGAAAACAGACACTTACTAATTATGGCAAAAGATACTGTCTGCCCATTCAAAATAATCACCGCTGTTTTTGAACTTAGTATCTAAAACGAATTCAAGAAAAGATAACATGTTATATCTGAAAACGACAAATTTATTGTCCGATATTTTCGGACAAGTTTATTTAACTGATTTCGAACATTTTAGCTAAAAAAAGTATAATTTAAAGTTGAGGTTTTATGTGCATTAAATCTTGTTGCATCACTTTGGCCTTGAATGTATTCAATGATGTATTACTAATATTATCAAATCTCTTCTTTGTAAGTGAAATAGCTAAAAATTATATGTTAGGCCTTACAGAAATTTATCCTTTTCATTACAAATGGGGAAAAAAAAAAAAAAAATGCAGAAATTGATGCTCAATTGCTTGAAGCGGTAAAAATGAATTAAAAATAATTACTTTCCTTTGTAATGTTTTTTTGTAATCCTTATTTAATTTGTTTAAAAAAATCTGCAGAAATGGATGCCCAAATGCATGAAGCGGTAAAAATGAATTACCTTCCTTTGTAATGTTTGTATGTAATCCTTATTTGATTTGTTTAAAACAAACATATATATTTCACTGTAGGGATAAATGAAAGTGTTAATATTTTTTATTCAAAACTAAAGGAATATGCCACTTGTGAATTTTATTTCCATTACTAATGTTGTCTGAAATGGATTTATTAAACAGATTTTCTTTTTGAGTATCGGGAAATTCCTTTGAAAATGTCTTGGTAATAATATTGGATACTCCAATTAATATTTTTCATAAGAAAATCATCTTAAAAGAACCACCAATAAAACTCTTCATAATAATCCACTGCAGTAGTTTCTTGCATATCCTTTAAAAAAAAAAAAAAAAAGAATGATCACTTTCATCCAACATTAAGTTTTGAACATTGAGTAAGGCCACAAATGATTTGCATGGTATTGGTGAACAATCTGTATATATAAAAACCGTAACATATGTATTACAGAAATCACTCTTATAACACATTGTTAGAGAGCAGTAGTCAAAATTAAAAGAATCCTCCTACAAATTTCAGCCTGCTTCATGGAACTATTTTACAGCAGCATTGAAATGACTGCTCAGCTTAGTAACATTGTTTGTTTGCAATGTTAATAGATCTAGAGAGAGCTTGTAATGCCACCAGAATCTATTAATTTAGAGGGAAGGATGTCTTAATTCTTTTTTTCTGTTAAGTTTACAAACAAAATACTAACAGAAAATTCAAACAAAAACAAACTTAACTAATCACTATGGCTTACTTATAGAAATTAATATTTATCTTTCAAAACATTTATCTTACAAACTTGATTTTTGAATCATCTTAAGACTAAAAAAAAAATATCTTTTTTAACACTATCAATTCAGGTTTCATGCAATTTCCCTTTAAATTGAATTTTTAAAAAAAATTAAATTTGTTATACAATGTTGCAATCCTTTGAAATTTTGTTATGAACCTAGCCATCAAATATACAAGCATGTATTTTTAACTCTGTAGTGTTTTCACCTCTGCTTTAATTTCATAATTGCATGCTTTTATATTTGCTATAAACTAATTCACTGGCATTCACATTTTTCAGTGGAATCAAATTACAAAATCTCTTTTTAATGCATTCCATATTAATAATATAATAACAAAATACTCTTAGCAAATAAGCTGGTCTTTGACATAAATCAATTGTATGATCCTTAGTTTTTAATTATTTTTTTTTTTGCTAATTAATCTGATGTGTAGTTAATAATGCTCTGGGAAATTAAATTTGTTCTAACTGCCTTTTTTCTCCATCTGATTGAAACCAAAATTTATCTCCAAACTATAATAATAGCCACAAAATTACCATACCATTTTTTAAAAAAATCAAGTTTATATGTGTGTGAAAATACAGACCAACAGAAATTCAACCCAGTGATTGATTTTGTTCTAATGTTTTTGAATTCGGTTAGATCTAACATGTAAATATTCATCAAACTCTCAAGTTTGAATTTTTTAATAATTTCTGTATATTCTTTAAACTTGACACATAAGAAAGTTAAAAAAAAAAGTTTGAAGACCGAAAGCAAAAGACATGCTTTGAAACAAATAGACACACAATGCAATTTCTGAAAACAATCTACTGCCATATTTGTTTCTTAAATTTGAAGAAGTAAAAAGCTGTCCAGAATAAGACAATCCAATTAACAAACATGGAAAAGGAGAGAATATTCCTTCAGTGTTGAAGAGTTAATAAGCTGTTTGCATTTAGTTTTTATTTCTATGTACAAAATTCTTACTTTTTTATTATTTAATTATGATTTTCTCCTGAATTTTCTGACTAGTTAACTTTATTTTTATAAATGAACATATAATTATATTTAGGCCTATATATTAAAAAGTGTATATTTTTTATTCAGTAGTAAGATGAATTAAATAATTTAAGGTTTTTGACCTCTCATATGGATTCTTAATTTGAATAATTTATTATATTTCAGACTAAGATAAAATATCTACTAAAAAGTTTTATTTTAAAGAAATAATTCATTGATTATTAAAATATATTTATTTTTAAAAAATAATTTGAATTGTTAATCTTGAAAACATGAAACGTTGATAAGAAATAGTAATATACAATTTTTCTTATATTATGAATTTATATCAATTAACAAATAAAAGGATGAAATTAAGAGAGCTATCAAATTTGTAAGGTGAAATTGTTGTGTTTTAAAATCTATTTTTATAATTTTATTAATTTTTGTAGTACTTACTACTTATACGTATTAACCATATACTAATGGCAACTCTTATGAGTAGTTACACGCCATTAAAATAACATATTTTAATTAGTTATGGTGGCTTATGGTTAAAATGAAAACCAATATTTTATGAAGGTTTTTTTTAAAAAAAAGCTTTAATCAAGTAAAATATACTGCAACATTTAGAAAATTTATTGTTTTTAGGTATTAAGAAACTCAGTTCAAAAGGTATTAATGATTCAACAAATGACCAGTCTGCCAGATTACCAGATAATACAGGAAGAGGGACACCAACATCCAAATTACCAGATGATGCAGGAAGAGGACCAACATCCAAATTACCAGATGATGCAGGAAGAGGACCAACATCCAAATTACCAGATAACACAGGAAGACGAACAGCAACATCCAAATTACCAGAGAATACAACAAGAGGAACACCTACATCCAAATTATCAGATAATACAGGAAGAGGAACACCTACATCCTGCCCCAAAAATCGTAAAAAGAGTTATTCGCCGAAAGCAGTTATTGTTCCTTTTTCATTAGGTAATAATGATTTTATTGCATTTAAACTTAATAAAATATATACCTTGATTATTTTTTCTAAATTTTGCCACTTATTAGCTATTTTATTACTTCAATATATTATATTTTATAGTAGAACTGCTAAATTGCTATTATTACAAAAAACTTATTTAAAAAGTTACATATAATAATGTACATAGCTACAGAAGTAACAATTTTATTTGTTTTTCCCTCATTTCTGTATAATACTGAAATTGTTATAATTTCTCTTTTTCTAAATTAAATATTAACAGTTGCAATAATTTGAGAATTGATGTTATTCCTCGGTTTTGTGAACATCTTTTTTGTCCATAGATTTTAAACTATATATGAAAATTTCAATATTGAGTATTATTTCATTCTAAGCAGCTACTTATTCATATATATCTTAATGATTTATTTTTAAATAATAAAAATTTGTATTGAAGACATGCTAAGTATATTTTTAAAACAAATTTTTCAGAAAAATATTTCTGAAACTTCACATAGAAGCTAACAGGGTTCCCTCCTTTCATCTATACTTATAATAAAGCTCAATGTGTGTGTAGGCGCTCTACAATTCAGACCGTTGGACCTACGGTCAAAATCATACCAAATTTCATACATGTATATCTTGGAGGCCAGGAATGTGTACTTCAGAGTCCTTTGTTGAATTTTTAATTAGAATTTGAATTAATTAAAAATTAAGCAAAATTTCAACGTTTTTTCGTCATAACTTTGTAAAATTTTATCACACAAAGAGGATTTTTACATCAAATTAAAGATTTTTAAAAAATTAGCTTTCTAATGATATCAATATTTTAACATATAAGCTTATATTTTGGAAAATTTTTTAAAGAAATATTTAATTATATTTTTCAATATATTTTGGGCAAATCAATAACATTTATTCTAAGAGAAAAATTATCTTTTATCAATATGTTGCCATCAGATTGGAAAAAAAACTCAAATTAAAAAATATATAATTACTGCAAATTAAACATATAAAAATGTAATTTTCAGTCCATATATGCATGAAATGAAATAAATATGAAATATTTTTTTCTGAAAAGAACATGTAAACAAAATTTTTTGTGACTTTTACAATATTATTAAATAAATCAGCTTTATTTAAGACAAACATTGTTTAATATCTATCTATCTATCTATCTAATACTATAATACGAGGAATGGTTGTCAAGTCGAAAATCGCCCCAGAATTAATAAACTCCGGTAAACTTGGGGGTTTGGGGTTTTTGGCCACGAGGAATCGATTGGCGCCGGTTTTGAAGCGCTACGGTCGAGCAGTTCGGAGTTACAGATAGGATATTTTCAAGCTTTATTAGTTCGCCATAATGGCTACTTAAATTTTCAAGCGGTAACGTGCTGTCATCTATAGCCAATATGGCGAACTAATAAAGTTTTATGTTTATGCTGTTATAGGTTTATAATATGTTTCTTATGTATGTATATCTGTTTGGTTTTTCTAAATAAATTTGTCAAAAATATTGAACTTCAACACACTTCAATCTTTACCTTTACTTTACCTTTGTATAGAATAGTTCCCTTTCCAAACTCTAACTTGTTTAGAATAGTTTACAATGGTGCACTTTAACCAGTTATCTTTTCACCAATGGTTTCACAAATTTTCTTATGGCCTGTATTGTTTTGATAAATCACAATTTAAAATTTAAATCTTCGAGTTAGCTTCGATACCTGTTTTCTCCGAGCGGAGCTCGGTCACCCGCTGGTATATATATATATATATATATATATATAATATGCACTTCAAGGTCCAACGGCTAATTTGTAAAACTTTAATAGAAATGCATTTATAAAAATGGTCAAAATGAAGTAAATATTACATAGAGTATGAAACATGAGTCTATAGATGCTTTAAAAAATGAAGAATGCCAGCTTTTAAATAAAAAGAGATAATCAACTCACTCTCTAAAACTGATTGATTTATGAATATTTGACGATCACAATTCCATAAAAACAGATAATTTTAAATCGCTTCATCAACCTTTCCAAAGATAATACACTAATTAAAGTCTAGGATTTCTCTAAACTGACAGGCCTTAGAATGAAAATATTGAATGTTCCAAACATTTCAATTCAAAACTTCGTAAGTCGGTCAAATTTGATAGAAGATAGAAACCTTTATTTCTTTGAAAGTTTGAAGTGTCAAGAATATTTTATAGAACTAAAAGATGTATAAAATTTTGACTTAATAATCTTTTTAATTACTTTTATAGACCAAAATAAAATAAAATATTATTTGAATCATTTGAATTTTTTGAAAGTAAAACTAAAACATGAATTTTATGATGAATCTGAGTGTTGTTGAATAATTCTTGAAATATTAAATAAATTATTGTAATTATTCAGTGGTACACATAAGGATTCTCTTTTACTTATATTTTTAAAAAAATGCACGATTTCTGTAAAAAAAGATTTTTTTTTATATCAATATACAATTTAATCATTTCCACTTTAATTTAAAGTTGATATTTTAAGAGAGCTGGCAGATAGTTAGAGAGATATATAGTATGGGCTTAAGGCCTTTATAACTGCTCAAGTGAATTATATATCAAAATTTGAACTAAAAAAATATTTTGAGGGTCACTATTAAAAGCCAAGAAAATATTTGACAATGCCAAGCCACATAAAGTATTTAATTGACAATTATGTTACATACAGTATTTAACTTATAATTTTAAACAGCAGCAAGATTGGTGAACCAGCTGGTCACCAAAGGCAGCTAGTATTACAAATAAAGTTAATTCTTGGATTTTTTCTGAATTGTCTTATATTGCCTTAGAATTTTATTCTCATGAATAGAATATACAAATGTTTGAAAAATTTTGAAAGAGAATCTGAATTCAAAAATTTTGTTCTTTGAAATTTATCTGAATATATTATCTTTACTTTAGGTTGGATGCGAGAACTTGTGCATAGATCTACTGAAGACAAAACAGGGAAAAGAATGTCAGATGTCTATTACTTCTCTCCCGAAGGCACAAAATTGGTAATATATGTTTTGCAATTACGGTTTCAGTACATTTAACTTTTGTGTTTAAAGTGTTTCAAATTGAGAACAATTCGAACAATAAATTTATAAAATGTTACCCTAAATTTAATATGAATAATGATTATTAGTTTCAATTAAAGAATTCTTTTGAAAATAGAAAATTCATTCTTTTCTATTTTTTTTTTTTTTAAACTTAATTTGGTACATCTTGGGGGATTCAAGCAGACGAATTTACAATTTTTGCCCCCTTTCCCCCTCCTCCCCAAAAAATAACATGAATGGAATATAATTTTATGTAAGAATCATATTTGTATTCATTAGAAATTTTATTTTAGCTACTTTATATTGTAGCATACTATGAGTGACATTTGGTTTTTCACTTACATTCTGGAAATATATTAATTTAAATATTTCAAGTATAAATATACATCTATCATTGTTATTTTTATTATTTTTTTCTGCCTTCACTTGGACTGCATCTGTACCTGAATATGTTTTCAGCAGATAACTTTTCAAATGCATTTTCATAAATTATAACTGTAGTATTTAAGGTTTGCACATTTTTGGCGTGACTAATTGTAGAGAATTCTCCTTTATTAATGCATAGCCAATTTTTTCTTATGTTCATGAATTTATTTTAATGTGATATTTTAAATTCTTTTGTATTGTAGCAAAACAAAACAAAAAAAAAATTCATTGATTTGATTCATACATTCAATGACCCATAAATAACTGTACTGTAGATGATCTCTTCAATAATATAACCCATTCAAAGATTATATTAGTTATCTGATTTTTCCTGTAACTCATCATTATAGATTCTTGTGAAAATTTAGTAATAAACTTCTTGGTTCCTAATTATATAATATATTTGATTTGATTTCTCTTCAAAATTCAGCTGTAAGATTATTAAAATTGAAAATAGTCTCATGCATTCCGTTTCTATTATTTTTTTATCAATCAGGGTTATAATAGAAAACATTTCAAATGTATTTTGATAATTCATTTATTTCTAACAGCATTTATCATTTATAATCCCGCCGATGAAGTCAGTGATTTTAAACAGAATTTTTTGTGCCTCTTGTTTTACCATAGTGCCATCTAGGGCCAAGAGTATGTCTTAAATGTGAATATGAATTGGATGGATAAAAAATTCTTGATTTTGTTTAATGGATTCGAGAAGTTTTTCAAAATCTATTTATTTCATACTAGTTTTGTAAGATGATAATAAACATTAGGAATGTAGAAAAACAGACTGTTACAAATCATGCTAAAAGATGAAAACATACAAGACTGCATGCTAGCCGAAAAGAGTTATCATCAATGTTGGCCTTAGCATCTAAAGCCCTGTTACATTGACCTGTGCATGGAACCCTACTCTTCCCTCTTTTCCCTCACTTATGGTGTTCTGGTGTTGTCTGTAGATTTTATTGACAGGTCATAAGAAGTTTTCAATCTTCTGCTGGTGAGAATAGTTCTGCACTGTATTAGATGATGGATATATATGAACATATCTTAAAAGCAACCGGCCATTGGAATGAGGCTTAAGAGAAGTACAGAAAAGACGACACATCAAGCGCAAAAACATCAATGTCTAAAAATAAACTGATTTCAAACTTTTTAGTTCAAGCACTATCATTTAAAGTTTTTTTATGGGCATTGAAGCTTGTTGCTTCACATTCATCTTTTAATGCATTCAATAATATATAGGAAATATTTTCACATCTGTTCACTGAAAGTGAAATGGCTAAAAAGTATACTTTGGTTCATAGACAAATGTTATACTTAATTAAGTCCATGAAACTGATGGCTGAAAAATTTGCATAAGATGCAGGATTGATGTCCAAATGCATGAATTGTCAAAAATGGGGAAATGAATAAAAAAAAGTAATTTTGCTTTGTAATGTTTTTCTTTTGTTTAGTAACTATTAATTAATTTGTATCATGATAAAATAAAAGTTTTGTGTTTCATTTCATCCCGAGTCCTTAAATTTTTATGACTTATGATTAAAGTGCATGGAATGTAATATATCCCTCTTCCCTCAATATAAAATTTTTATTGTTGATAAATTTTAAGTAATATGGAGAAATTGGTTCTTTTTGTATGTACATTTAAAAATTCTTTTAATATATGCCATTATTTCAAATGTTAAATTCTTTCCTTTCTATACTTTTCCCAATTTTTAAAATCACATTCTGTTATAAGTAGCATATGAGTGTTATTTGCACATTTCTTTGTATCTTGAAAACAACTCCCCCCCCCCCCCCAAATTTAAGTGGCAACCCTTATAATATAGTCTATTATGCATGCTGTAATAAATGAATGTTAAATTTTTTAATGATTATTAAAAAAGATTAAACATGTCCGTACTTATAAATTAAGATGATACATGTACTTATAAATTAAAGATGTTTTACAAATTATTTTAAATTTAAAAATTCAAATTACAAAAAATTCCATCTGCTTTTTCTTTAAGTTTATATAGTAATTATAGGTCTCAGCTAATTACTGAAGGCATAAAAAAACTTTTTATTCTTTAATATGGAATAAAATAAAGTTTTGAAAATCTTCATATTCTCTTTTATTTTTCTTACTCTGTGTTATAAATACTAAGATATGAAATTCATTATTAAGTTTAGAACAAGCACTTAATTGAAAATAAATAAATAAAAATAGGTATCGAGTAGAGCAAATATAATATATGAATTAATCAGTCTTATGCTAATATCACTGTTAAAAAGTATTGGATTGTATGCTCTTTCTTAAGATTTCTGGATTGTGAACGTATAATCTCAAAAATTTCTTATTTTTATCTATAGATCTGGTTTATATATATTTTTAATTTTAGTATTGCTGTCATGTAATACTAAGTGTTTTAAAATTCAAATGTAAAAAAAAAGCTGAATGTTGTGCTTCTAGAATTCAGATTCAAGTAACTTCTCTCTGGCACTATTGTACTTTTATCATGTATTTTTATGGTTGTATCATAATGCTTGTATACTAGTATATAATAGTTATAAAGCAACATGAGTCAGTGGATCATTTATTTTTTATATTCCAGTTTTCTTACATTTGTCAGTGGCATTTAAATTTCTGTGTAATAGATAAGGTAATATAGGTAGTTTTCTTCCGGATTCCTTTCCTCTACCTCTGAAACATCCTTTATATTTGCATATTGTCTTTGTTAAACATTTGCATGACATAAATTTATTGATTTTTTTTCTTTTTTTAGCGTTCAATGATAGAGATATCCAATTATTGTAAGTACAATTTTTTATCATACAATTGTATTGGCAAACATTTTGAAATTTTTAAATAGTCAAAGAAATATTATTTTGATATATATATAATATAAATCATTCATTCGTATATGTATTTGTTTTTTGCAGAATTTAATGCACAATATCAATATGCCATTAATTTGCAATATATTAGAAAGAATAAAAATATTCATATTTAAATTGTTGTGTGTGTGTGTATATATATATATTATAAAATCTGAATTAATATTCTGTTTAGTATTGTCTATGAATTTGGTTACTTCATATGTATATCTTTTGAGAATTTACTGTGATAAAGCCTTGTACTTTAATTTCAATAATAATGCATCTAAAGGAAGTTTCAATAAGAATCTATATTAGATTTTCTAATTTTTAGAATTAACATTTCTAAACTCACTTATATAGTTTATTGGTGCTTTTATTTTAGAATAAACAAACAAACAAAAAAATTAAAACACTTGCAAGATAATTTCATTAGTATAAGTTTCACACAAGTTGATTTAGCAAAAATATGCTAATAAATCGACAAAATCTATAGGCAGTCTTGTGTTTTAAATGTTTAATTATTTCTAAAGTAATTTTTAAAAATTATATTTTTCTAGTAAGTGCCTATCTATAGATTTTATTGAAAACTCTTCATGTTTAATGCCCCATATGTTGGTCCAAGTAATTGATTAAAAAATTAAAAAAAAAAAGTAATGGTAAATGCATACATTAAAAAAAAAGTTTCACATTATTATTTAGTAACACCAAAAAACATGAATTTAACTAGAAGAAATTAAAATAATATATAACGCAATCAAATTAAAAAGTGTATATACAGGGTTGCCATGCTGTTGCATTAACAAGGAAAATACATTTAAAAATCATCTATGAAAAACCTAGGAAGATGCAGGGAATTTGAAAATTTTTGTAAAAACAAAAAAGAAACAAGGCATATTTATTTTCTTAGGTTTAGTTTCTTAAAATCAATACAGATTGGAATTTTTAAGTTCCAATCTGAATTGATTTTAAGAATGAATCATAGTTATAGGATTGTATTATGCAGAATCTTACTCCCTCTTTCTGTGTTGTGCAATTTTGATTTGCAAGATAGTCCCCTCCCCTTCTATGATATTCTTGAATTGCAGCTAATGAGCATGTGTGTAATTTCTGAAATTTCATGAAATAATAAAGTGTATTTATCTGGTGCGATTAGCAATGTTTAATCAACAGAAACAATATGGTATTTAGTCAGCATGATTGGTTTATAATTTGAAAAACTGTGAACTTATTCAAAGTAGATTAGATAATATTTTCAACTGTGAATTTATTTAATCAGAGAATTTTTTAACAATTAGCTGCTCAAAATCCATGTTTAATACAAATTAGACAAATAAAAAAAAGTCAATCCTGATTTTATTAGAGGATTTGAGAAGTTCTGCAAAATCCATTTATTGCACATTATTCACTTTTATAAGAAAATAATAAATCTAAGTAATATGGGAAAACTGGCACTACAAGTCATGTTAAAAGAGTAAAGCATATAAATCTGAATGAGTCATCATTAATGTTTGTCATAGTATCTAAAGGAGATATACTGAGAAAGATGACTCATCAAATTTAATGTTTGAAAATAAAACAATTTTGAACTTCTTAGTTCTAAGACAGTCATTTAAAGTTGAATTTTTATTGTTTTCTTGAACTATCATATATATATGCTAGGCCATACAGAATATTGTACCTTATTTGTTATGTATTATGTTTATTATCTCCATGTAATTAAGGGCTGAAAAATTTGCAGTTTTTGCAGAACATGATGCTCAAATACTTGAATTTACAAAAAAGAATAAAAATAAAGTAATATTGCTTTGTAATATTTTTTGTGTGAATCATTAAATAAATTGTAAGATGGTTACAAAAATGTTTTGTGTTTTATTACATTTGAGTCCATAATTTTGTGTGACTTAACAATTAAAGATAATGAGGGGTAATTATAAGAGTATAAATTTCGTCCTGCAGAATTCTAGGTAACAAATGAAGATAAAATTGTTATTTTTTTCTATATTTAAATATAAAATTTCATTTTATATACTATTATTTAAATTATTGCTTCTTTCCCTTGTTATTCCTTCCCCCCATTCCCTAAAATAATATTTCATTATAAGTAACATACTAATCGAATATTTTCTTGTAGTGCTATTTGCATATTTTCCTCAAATTAGTGCTTTTTTTCTCTCCCTAATTTGAGTGGTAACCCTGATATGTTATGAAATAAAAACGTAAATGAAACTCTTCAGAATTGGAAGTTCAAAATATCATTTTTTCAATCATAATTTTAACATTTTTTAAAGTACAGAAGAATATTTTCAAAATATTAAAAGCTAAATGCTGTAAATTTTGGCAATGCATCGAAAAAATTTTAAAATTAAGAAAACCATTGTACAGAAATGTATTAGTTAGTGCAATATATAAATAAAATTGTCATAATGGTTTTGAAAAACATGGTCATTCATAACCACTATGGTTTCAAAATGGCCAATGTTTTAAAAGTTATGTTAATGCATTATTTATCTGTTTGTGATTTGTAAAAATTGGTTTTTATGCTGAATTAAGCTTAAAGAATAATTTCTATTCTACATAATTAATGATAGAGATAGATTATAATTAATTTTTAGTGCAAGCATTTTCAAATATAAACCCCTTTTTTCATTCGAAGTTGAGGTAATAATGTCTGAGATCCTTTTTTTTTCTTTTTTATTGTTTAATTATTATTTTTCAGTTTATAATTCTGAAATGATTTTATTGAATTAATGTCTTAACATTTGATTTTGTGTAGTGACAAGGCATCCAGAGAGCAAGCTAACTATAGAAAATTTCACATTCTGGAAAGAACTTGTTTATCGGGAACCTTTTGAAATTGAACGAAGTGCAAAACAGAAGTCAGCTTTTGGAGCATCATCTGAAGCTTCTCACCAGACTTCCATAAAAAAATATATTAAATCTACTGTACCTAATAATAGCTCTTTAAATTCAAGTAAAGAAAAGTCTCAAAAAACAAATATTTCTATAGAGACCAAAAATACTCCTGCATCTTCCAAGGAGAAACAAAGAACTAAAATATTAAACAATTCTGATCGGAAAGCAGATACTTTTGAAAGTGAGAACAAAAATAGACTTGCGTCTTCCAAGGAGAAGCAAAAAACTAAAATTGTAAGCAATTATGATGTTAAAGTGAGTACTCTTGAAAGTGAGAACAAAAATGTATTGGCGTCTTCCAAGGAGAAGAAAAAAACTAAAACCATAAGCAATTCTGATGGGAAAATAGATACTGTTGAAAGTGAGAAGAGTTCAGAACTGCCTGTGAAATCATCTGTAGCTTCCAATGCAAAGAAAAAATCAGAAAAGGTCTCAAACAGTATTATGGATACTGTTGAAAACAGTGACAATACTAGTTCTAGATCTTCTAGAAGAATAATAAAAAAAGTTCCTTTTGACAATTCTGAAGATGACAATTCTCAGCCTAGAGCAAAGCGTGGTCGTCCTTCCAAATCTCTTAATACAAGTGTTCCTGAACTGGAAATTACAAAAACAGTGAATAATGTAGAATCTTCAATCATCAATACTCTTTCAGGCAGCAGTAAACAAACAGAGGCAAGAAACTCGTCTATTCTTACTCAAAATGATAGTAAATCTACTGCAGCTAAGAGAAGACCTAAATTTAATCTCATGTTTTCAAAAAATAATAATTCGTAAGTATATTTTTTTACGAAGTATTCCTTTTTTTTTTTTTTTAAATAATTGTTGTTTTTTAAAAATTATTTTAAATAAGATTGTTATGAATTTGTTTTAGAATTTTAGATTATTTTTAACTTAAGTTCTTTAATATATGCAGTAAATTGTATATATTGTATTAAATTTTTAATTTGTTTCCTGTATGGAATCTGTAAATTATTTAAAAGCATGTATATATCTGATGTATATATTTATATAAGGGTTTATAAATTAATATTTTAACAATTTTATTCTTTTGTTGATTCACTATTTATAACTTAGGTAATTATGTTTACTTAAAAACTTTCAAAATGTAAAATTTCAGTGTTGTAAGATGCTGACTTATGCCTTTATGTATATATAGATATTATTTATGTAATCGAACTGATAGGTTTTAATATATTCATTTCATTGTGGAATACGTGGATTACTTAATGGTTGGCTGATTTGTTATATTGTGTGAATGTGTTTCTCAACCATTCCTTTTTTAAAGAAATATTTAAATTGTCTTTTATTTTTTAATAAGATAATTTTAATTTTTGGCTATACAAAGTAATGATACTTTGCTCAAATAAGTGTATACTAATTTAAAATACTGGGATTGTTTTCACAACATTCTTTTATTAGGTGACAAATTTGCTTTACAAAATTAGATATTTTTGAATTCTCTTAAGTGTCAAATATTTCCATAAAATTTTTATAACTTACATTCAGATGTTTTAAAATTAAAATGTTTTTCCTATTCCGTATTACAAAAGAAAATGCATGTATCTGATTTTTTTTTTTAAAGCATGGCATGGGTTAATATGTTTGAAAGAAATTTCTTATATTTTTTATTCAAATATTTTAACTTTATTTTAGTATAATATAATAGATGCATAAGATGGTATCTGAAAATTATCATGGCTATGATAATTTTGATAATTATCTTGATTCTGAATGCAATTTCGCTTAGTATAGGATATATTACTGTAAATAATTTAAATGCAGACTTATGAAAATAGCAGCTATCTACCTATATTTGTTTTTTGAAGATTAATCATGGAAAGGTGAATCATATAAATGATACACATATTGCAATGCTGAGAAATGAAAAATTATTTATTTTATAATTATTATTAGCAGCCTTTGGTGATCAGCTGCTTTCCTGTCATATCTGTATATTTATATGAACTAGCTGCCTTGGGCTACCAGTTTGTTTGGCCAGTTTATTGACTTTTTAGGGAGTTAAATGATAAATTTTGTATTTGATATGACAGAAAAACATGAATTTAATAGTATACAGCTAATTAAAAAGTGTATATATATGTAATCTAATATAATATTGCGAAATTAAAGTAAAAGCGAAAATCCTAGTACAAAGTTAATAACTGACAAAAACACACAACTGAATGTTTTGATGTATAAATACCCTTTCCCTCCCCAAGAATGTTTCAAATTGAATTATAAATATTATTTCATTTAAACAGGAAATTGTGCAGAAATAAATTATCACCAGAATTGAAATATTTTGAGGCAATGTGCTGTTTTTTTTTTTTTTTTTTTATCTTTAAAAGCCATTTGTTACCATTTCTGGTATTCATCCAGAATAGTCGTTTTTAGGAGAGTTTATGGATAATTGGCACGATTTTGTTGTGCTTGTTGAAAAACCATGAAGAAATCTAAAATCTTTGATTTTTTTTAATCTCAAGATAGTTATACCTTTTTTTGTTTGTTTTGTTTCAATTGTTTTTTCATTTATATCTTCTTTCCTCTGACTGAATGCACTTTTTGGTAAGATGATGAAACAGCTCCAGAATACTTCTAATAATATTTCGTAATTTTATTAATTAACTGAGTAAAGTATCAAATAGTAAACATCTATAAAAATATTCAATGAATGAAAACAGTACTGTAATTCATATGATAGATTTTGGTATATGAATGTTGCCATTCTATGGTAAGTAATAAACACGACTTCTGTGACATGTATAAGTTATATACATATAGATTAGTAAAAAAAATTCCACAGCCACAAACACTGCATTGATTTTGGTAATTTTTTACAATATGAAATTACTGATGTCAATGGCTGTATAAATTTCATATAAAATATATAGTGCCCCTTTTCACACCAACCAGTTTTTAAGATACATTTCAAAAACATTACAACCCCTAAATAAAATATCTAAGAATTTTGACTGTTTTTATATTATACGAGAGTTTTTATTTTCCAGATACATAATCAAGAAATGTATGCCCGCATCAAATTTATCAAACATTATATAAAAATAGTGTTGTAAATGATATTGAATATTAATAATGCAAAATAAAATCTAGAGATCCCAACTTTAAAGAGTGGAACCTATTAAGCCAATTTTTGTTTTGTTCTATTTTTTCACTTTACAAGTGAAGCTAACCAACCAGAATACTCTTTCATTATCATGCATTCACAATTTTTCTAAGTTCAATAATTCAATTTTTTGCTTCCATTAAATGTATTTTTCAGAATTTATCAACATGATTTATTAATATGACTACTGAAGTTGATTGGTACTAATAAGTATTATTTAATCTTGTCAGTAATTTTTAGTGAATTATATTTCATTGCAAAGAATTATAATAAAAGCATAGTTGCAATTATATAAAGAAAAGCTACAAAGTAGTGATGGAGCATTCTAATTGCGTTGTTATTCTTCAAAGTAGCAAAATTGTGAAGTTGCAATAATATTGAAATAAATTTAATTTTCCAATTGTTTTGATTTTATCAAATTTTTTAAATTATTTATTTTTTCAAAGTCAAAAGAAAGAAATTAGAAAATCACTAGAAATAAATTTTTTTGAAATCATTTGAATGATTGGGGCTAATGAATTATGTTTTGGGATTTTCTCCTTGAGACTGTGTTGTGAAATTCCTCATCTCCAAATTTATTTTGAAAGTTGAAGATGTTAAAGATGAATAATTGTTTATAATATTATTAAAGACTATGAATTTTCATATGAAATATAAATGACTGAAATCAACTGAGTTGTTTAAGTGGCAATTTATTCATGTCTTTTCCTTAATTATTTTAAATATATGGATATGCAAGAAATTAGTTAGAATCATTTTAAGTGATTATGCTTATTTAAATAGTATATTTTAAAACCTTTTGGAGCAGTGATCGGTAGAAATTGTTTCCAAATTCTTTGCAGATTAATGATTTATTTCTCATGTAACAATTCAGCTTCTCATAATGTATTATATGAGAATTAATTAAAAATATAAAAAACTTGTGATTCTAAAACTATGTATATTGGCATTTTTCTTTATCCGTGGGTAGTTATCACATATATGTATTATAATGTTAATCAAATTAATGTAGTTTGCATGTTTTGTAAAGGGTTAATAATTCATTTTTTTATTTGTAGAATTCTCTCATTTTTGGTATTTTTCTTTTGTATTAAATAATGAAAAAGATCATTATTATGCATTAATAATTAAAATAGAATCTAAATGATGAAACTGGGAAATATAATTGATTTCAGAAGAAATTAGACAAAACCTCATTAATAAATGAGTAGAAAAATAAGTGATTGAAATTTGCTATATATGTAAGATTTAAATGCTGTGATATTTCTTAAACATTTTTTACTACCAAATATATTTAGTAAAAAAGAATTTTGATTTAAATATATAATTTTACATATAAGTAATATATTTTTATAACTTCATGTTAAAATGCATTTTAAATTGTTATTAAAATGCGATCTTAAGATCAAATCAAACCCTAAAAATATTTTGAGGTATTATGAATGCCCCTTCCTCCTTTTTTTGGGGGGAGGGGAGGTAATTAAAATATTTTTATGTTCTTATCTAGTCAGCTAATTGGGTTAACCATTAATTGAATGTGTTTAAAAATGTATTAATATTATCTTCAATTTTCTACTGAAGCATTTATTCAAATATAAATTTTTATGGCTTAAAAGTAAAAATGTAAGTGGTGTTTGTCATAAGATAACTGTTATGATTTTCTATTAAACATTCATGTCAGTACAAAGAAATATTCAGAGAATTTATAGAAATTTTTATTAAGAGAGCTGTTAAATTATATCTATAGTGAATATTGGGTATTTAAATTCATTAGTTTGATTCTGATGGTGTCTAATTGCTCTACCTCTGAAATTTGATTTGTTAAAGGCCCCCCCCCTCAATTTGAGCATATTTTCATGATTAGTCTTTGTGTGTTTTAAATTAAAATTCTCAAATACATATTTAAAAATTTACTTTTTGTTAGGTATTGTTATTAATGGAAATGTTATTTATATTTTTTCCTGCTTTTTTTTTAAAATCTCTAATATTGAAGGTAGGTATGCAATAATTTAAAACAAAACTTGTTTTTTAATGATTGATAAAATAAATGTTTTTTTCTTTCTCCCTCTCCCCCTTTTTGTTTGTATACCTAATGTGTAATGATAATCTAGCAATTTTTTTTTCTTTCTAAAATTATGATGCATGAATGTAGAAATATCTTTCTGTGTTCCAGCCATTACTGAGGAGATTTATTTGGATGACTTTCCTTCTTAGTTGGATTTTATCATCATTTTTTTAAAAGTGAAGGAGTTAGGAAAAGCATTTTTATTTTTTATACTTTGCTTTTTGAATGTTTTAAAAAAATTGACACAATTATATTATTTTGTCAATAAAGCGATGGCATTTTGATCAGTCAGTGATTCAATAAGTCACGGTATAATGAATTTTTGTAAGCATTTCAGAATTATTTTTTTCATTAAAAAAAAAGTTTTTTTTTTAAATTGAACATTTATATATTTTATCCTTACTAAATGTACTAAATTTCATGTATTTTCTCAAGTAAAAAACATGTGGGACATTCAGAGGTATATTATGAATCATTTATTATATAGCTTATAAAAATAATTCAGATACCTCATTTGCTACTTCTCTTACAAATTAATATTTGATATTGTATTTTTTGTTTCCAAAAAATTATCCATAATTTTAAATTTTACTCTAATTTCTTTCTTTCTATGTGTGTGATATTGATACTTGAATTGCCTTTCAGGATATTCTTTATTATTTAGAACATGGAAGTAAAACAAGTTTGTTCAAAAAACTTTTAATGTCTTCTAAATTTATTAATTCTTTAAATTACCCAATCCTTCTATTTTTAATTTGAAATTTCATGTAATAAAATGCAGTAGAAACACATAATGAACATTTGATTTATTGAATGTATTCAGTAATTTTTATTCTATTCATAACATTCAGATATTTAACCATTTTGTAAATATTATATTTCAAGACTTGTTACTTAAAAAATCAACATTACTACTGAATTCTAAAATATTAGGTTTTTACTTTCCAATTGTATATCTTAGATAAAATCTGCATAAGAACATACCTATCAATACAAACACGCACATTTCTTGGTTTCATTGTTAAATATGTGTACTTAATTGTTTGCTTTTAATGTTTTGTCAATGACTGTTCTTATTTATTTATTAATTTTGTTTAGACTTTAAAGGATTATGGTTGAGAAACACTGAACATTAAAAATTTTAGTGAAAATCTGTTGTGGAGTAAAATATTATTTCATAATTTTCATATATAATTGTCTTTGTGATTGTGTGAACCTGTAAATACTGTGTTGATGAATAAACATTTTTAGAGCATACTGGGCTCCAATTTTTTTTTGTGTTCTGAAATTTTTATTAAAGTTACCTTCAAACTTAATTCTTTGACTTATTATTCAAATATTATAAACAATCAGTGTTTCTCAACCATAAGCTTAGGGGGAAAAATGTTTTGTTTAATAATATAAGTTTAAAAAAATATGACTTTTAACCTTGTAGGGTTTTTTTTTTATATAAAAATCTGTTTTTTTCTAATTAGATATATAAATGGTTGAGAACCACTGTTAATGCTTTTTCTTCCCTTAATAAGCAAAATGTCTATAAAATAATTATCGACACCATGAATTTCTCTATAATGTAATTTGTTTATAATAGCTGCCTTTAGGGACAAGCTTGTTCACCTAGATTATTGACTTTTGGTGGTTATAAATAATGTGGTTTGTATTTGTTTTAAATTTTGTCTTACTATTTAGTATGATAAAAAGCAAACTTAATTGAATAATTCAAAACAAAATATAACTCATGCAATTGTACATTGTATGTTCTACAAAATATAAGTGGAAGCCCAACTTTGTAATTAATATCCAAAGAGGCAATTCATATTTTGTCTTTTTTTAACACTATTACAAGTATGCAATTGAATGTTTTGATGGATTGGAATTTCACAATAAAGTAGTTTTACAAATTATGAATTACATTAAAATTTTTTTAAATTTTAAATTACAGAAATGTAATTTATACCATAAGAAAGTATATATGTGTTTTATGATCGTGCAAAAACAATTTGATTTAACAGTTTTGGGTGAAAATGGTCATCAATTTCCATTGTGCTTGTCAGAACTATTACCCATCTGAAAATGCTTAAGCCTATTTTAAAATTTAGTTAAGCAATTATTTCTTGATTTCTTTATTATCTCTCCTCAGAGTGAATAGAGTTTATGATGAGTCTTATCTTGGATATTTCTAATAATATTTTTAATTTCATTAATAAATAAAATTTTGAATTCAGTGCAATTATTATAACATTCTGTAAAGTAGCCCATATATATACTGTATATAAGCTTTTCACCCCTTATGAATAATATTAAGTTTTTAGTAATATACATGTATTATATTAGTGCTGCATATTGCTTTTGAAATTGGACTCCTTTTTGAATTTACAAAAATTTGTGTTTTATTGGTTTCCATTCTTTCTTCTCTTTTCTTTCTTTATGTGGTTCATGCATAGTCTAAACAATATTTGCTTTGCTCTGTAGGTTTAGTTCACATCAAATCAACATTGTTATTTGTTGAACATTTCAATTGTATTATTTTCTATCGGAATTTAATTTTCCTTCTTATTTCTTGAATGGTATATGAACTTGTACTTCTCACTTTGCGTTATTATCATTAGTCTTCTTTTTGTCTTACTATGGACCAATATCTTATAATATAATTTATTTTTGAATTGCTTTTCCTTTTTATTTCTTCTCTATTTTAATTTAATTTAAATTTTGTCAATTGTAATTTTATAAATTTAGGGATAAAAAAAATTTCTGTGTCTTAGCCAGAAGGAATGCTCTTCAAAATATGATTTTAATTTGAATACACTGATATAAATTTGTTGCATTTATATATATTTTACCTCTGTTTTTGCATGTTCCATAAAAATTGTAATTACTTTGTACTTTTGAAACTAATATTATCAAATGTCAGTATCAACTTAAAAATAATGCCCGAAGGATAAAAGATTGATGCTTTTAAAGTATTTTAAAAATTGGGAAAAAAATGGAACTTAAATTTATAAACATTGAGTTATTTAATTAGAAGAAAAATATGGATATTGGAAAAGAAATTGCATTTCTTTAAATGATTTTTAATCCCATCAAAATGTTACATAGTTTGTCCTTGTTTTAAGGTTAAATGTTCTTGGTTTTTATATTTTAAATTTTTGACAGAATATTTAAATTACTTTGTTTAGAATATTTAAATTACTTATATTTAAATCTTTGCCCATTCATATGATTGAAGAAATTACGCATAATTCTTATGCCAATGACATTTTTAATATAAGCATTGGACTTATGTTCTTCAGAGTATGATTTTCTTAAATATCTTGAGAATATACATCATTTTATCATTATGCAATCAGTAATGCTATGTAAGCAATATATGAACTAATTTATATTAATTATTTACAGATAGAGGCATCTTGTATTCCAGATTTTTTACTTTTTAAAATTTTAAATTGGGAGGATTTCTTTTATAGAAACTTTTTAACTTTTACAAATTTTGTCTGGTTAGATATAAGAGGCAAGTTCAGTGACAACCCTAAAATATGAGAATGAAAGCTTCCTTTTCAAAATTTCCAATATAGCGGCTGTTCTGCTAAAGTTTCATGAAATTATAAACGTGGAAGTTTGGATGGATGAATGTTTGTTACTCAATCACACCAGAACATTGGCTACTATTCCGATTAATTGAGTGGTTAATTTTTTTATTAATTTAAAATTAACTTTCGCGCCAGAAAACTGGCAAAATCCTGCCAAAGATGAGTAAGGCTCCATTCCCCCCCCCCCCCCCAACATTAATCAGGTGAGGCTTAGTATGATTTCGATCGATTATTTCAAACGATTCTATTTATTTTCCTAGTGTTTGATGTATTTAAAATCAAATGTTGTCATTAATCGATCTTACAGATTCATTCTTAACTACTTTAAATTAAAAGAAAGCAGAGTAAAGAAATAAATTTCAAATTTGCATAGCGTTACCCCAACTGGCGTAGGAAAATCAGGCATGTGTATTTCGCCAACTGGTGTTGAAAGTTCACACGTGATTGTTGACAACAAATTATGTATATTATTTTGTTGCAGCTATCTGAATCTCGATAGATAAATAAAATAGACTTGATTTTGAGGAAACACTGACTTAATTTGCTGTTTTGTTTTAGTTATATATTTTTCGTATATGCTTATATACTTTTAAATGTTTCGTATATACTTTTAAATGTATTGTTTTTAGGTTAGTTTTAATTTTTAAAAATTTGCCATTATTTGATAATTTTTCAAAATGTCCAGCAAACGCAAATCTAATCTTTCGAAGAGGAGGATAAAGCTCTGACTGTGAAAGGTCTGTTTGCAATTGTGGACAATCTAACTCCCATCTAGCTGTGGGATAAATACGATTTATCAAAAGATATGGCACTCACAATGAATGAATTAATTAATTAATTATAGCGCTAATCATTAACAGTGCTTTGA
Source organism: Argiope trifasciata (assembly GCA_026543055.1). Taxonomy (NCBI): domain Eukaryota; kingdom Metazoa; phylum Arthropoda; class Arachnida; order Araneae; family Araneidae; genus Argiope; species Argiope trifasciata. The sequence goes on from JAPMOQ010020905.1 coordinate 2,138,030, forward strand.
TCTGTACAGATTGAGGATAAACTGATTTCTACATCTGCAAAATGTCTCACTGATTTCGGCCTATCCCCACTGCAACGAAGAGGAGAATTACAAGTGAAGTTGTGATGGAACTAAATTATGACACCACTGTTTTAAAAGCGCAGGTCAATGAAATTACATTACGATTACTTCCCAACAGCATCAAGTCTACGAAGCGATTCTGAAGCGAGTAAATAATGGATAGGAGGGATTATTCTTTCTTGACGCACCAGGAGGTATGAATAAGACGTTTGTTCTGAATCTCCTGCTAGCCTACCTCCGCAAGGGCCGCAATATAGCTCTAGCTGAAGCTTCCGCGGGCATTGCCACAACTTTGATTAATGGTGGCCAACCAGACTGCACATTCCGTTTTCAAATTGCCGCTTAATCTTGCGAAGATACCTCAACATGCAACATCACCAAAAACAGCGGTCGGTCGGAAAATCCTTTTGTACCAGCGCAAGTTAATAGTATGGGACGAGAGAGTACCAAGAGGAACCAGACGATGAACAATCACTGCCGATTGCTGATCAGACCGTCAGTTCTCACACATACATCAAAATTTCCACTCGAACGAAGTCTCGGGTAATAGCTAGTGTTTCATGAAATTGACTATCAGACCTTACTATAATTTTATCTGGGATAAATATATCATCATTAACAATCATCGATTGATATTGAACATTTATGTTCCAGCTTTGCAAAATATCTTCCTGATAGTCTAATTTTTATTAGAGTAGTTCATATACGACGAACCAATGGCATACGACACTGTATTTTGGCCAGGCCATTTATCTAAACAGTTTGAATGTGACTTTATTTGATAAAATGAACTTTTTTGGAATACAGTTGTTTGGAAATTGAATTATTTGAAATGCAAATGATCGATTTCCAGTCTAACACAATATGGATTCAAAAATTTATTGAAAAACAAAGAAAAATTTGGAATTGATTGAACAGAAAGATTAATAAGCAATATAAGAAAAAATGCCAGGAAAGAAATTTTGGAATCATAGAATTCGATTTCAGACATATTTAACTGTTTGAAGAAGCTGGGCTTGTGTTATTTTAACCATATTTTCCATCTACCTATGCCTGAAAGTCATTACTATTAAAGATGAATAATATTAAAGACTCACATAGAAATAGTTTTACAGATGACATCATTCCGATAAGTAACATATTACAATCCAAATATAAGTTATTTGTCATCTAATCTGCAATAGAAGTCACACTAATGTTATTTTAATTTGAATTAAACATATAACTAAATCACCTACTTCTATACAGTTCAGAATGTATGTTTTCGTAAGGAATGTTGAGTTATTATTTAGTTTTATTTTCCCACTAATCTCGAAGTGAAATATTTTTGATACCACGCCTATACTTCATCAAGCATTTCTTTAGAAAAAGTGACGCGTTGATCTGTAAAGATTTGCCTCCTCTGGATAGGTATATTTACTTTGATTATATTTATAGAAGTTTATTATTAATTTTGGGATGATTAACTTATTAAGGTATTTGGAAAGAGACATGCATTAAATAAACTGATAACATATTTGAAAGATTTTTTTCAAACTTGAATTTTTGATTTGTGAGTGTGTGTTTGTGTGGGGGGGGGGGGAGACTATTAGCTGAAAATTTATTTCTTTGATGAAACAGGTTGATAATTTGTTAAATATAATTGCATAATTTCAGTTGATGAGAAGTTCTTAAAACGCGAAAAAAAATATCAAATAATTTTTTAATGGTCTTAAAGATTAAACAAGAATAGAAATTACTGATATTATGAACTTTTGGATTGAGATATTCAAACTAAAGGAAGAAGCAAAGGTCATTGTCTAATCTTGTCAAAACTAGTTAAATAGTATTGTTTTCTTTCATAGAATCATATATCAAAATCCATTTATTTGTTTGCAGAATATTATAATAAATAATAAACATCTTTGATATTGATGAGTCTGTATATTTTGTGGACTGTAAAATACATATGCAAGAGCGAATGTGTCCATCCTCTGAAAGAACTCGACTACAAAATGGTGTCGTGGGGCGGATTAAATATATTGTATATATTTACAGCTTGGGCCCAAACAGCGCAGCACCCAATCTTTAGTTACATTCAATATTCGCTAAAGTTAGCGTTCATACTTGCCGCGCCTGCGTCATCTCGTGAGATGTTTAGAGACTGTCACAACCGCTTCTACAGCTCGGCCATCCTTTGCAGTGTTGGTCCTCAGAGACATCCCCATACATGGAATATAAGAATGCTGTAAAAAGAGGGCGAATAAAAAATTCCAAAAATAAATCTTTGTACAATATAAGTTATATGCAATTTCTGGTTTACAGTTTTGAACATGCAGATAACAGTTTATATTTAAGTGTTATTGCCCCGTCTCTCCATATGATCAGCTGCTATATGATTGGACCCACATAGTTCCCAACTTTGCGAATATCATAAAGATTATAGTGTTTGATAGCTACTTCATAAAGGACGTAGAATTTGGCTCATAGTTTGAGACCAGTTCCGTACTGTGTCTTCTGAATGGTCACCTTTCTTCAATGTATGAGCCTTTTTTCTTTTCTTATTATACACCCTCTTGTTCTCTTTTTGTTGTTGTTCCGATGTCTCCCCAGTGTTGTCCTTCGCTTCATCTCGATGCATTTCACGACAGCTCATAAAGTTGTTGGTGTACTTCTCTGAAGATTCGTTGCTCATCCTTAGTCTTTATTTTCGTACTGGTCAGCAGCTTGAAAGGAGAAAATTTTGTATTTCTTGAAGTTGTAGAGTCCATTTTCTCTTGGACAACATCTATCCATTTAAGCCATTCGGTTGGATCTTCGATTGATAGTCTGGAGAGCATATTTTGAAGGTATAGAAGTAATAAAAAATATAAGCATTGAAAAATTTAAACCAAAATCTGAATCAATCTAAAATTAAAATTATTTCGGAAACGAAACTGAAAATTATTTCAGAATCAAACTAATAAATGTACCTTTGTGTTATAGAGTGCTAATTAAGCTTGTACTATAACACAGACGAATCTAGACAAATGAGTAATAAATACCAAGTTAAAAGGAAAGAAAAAAAATCAGTATTAAATCAAATGGAACAAGAATCTGACTTGAAGACTTTCTCAGAGGTCACCCTTAAGCAGGAATTCAAAATAAGGGATTTTGTCGACTTTAGTCCAAAAGTATTAACCCTGCGTGATCCGAAAATCCCCTGAAACTAATGCCTAAGAGATACACCATTTTTTACAGAACGAAAACAAAACAAATTATGTAAGACAACCACCAATTTAAGCAACTAAGACAATAACATAACATAAAATAGACTAAATAAGAACTCTCAAAACCAATTACTAAAACAAAAGGAAAGAACATACTAGCATCAGGCAAAATTTTTTTTTACAAAAAGTGTTCCATCTTTTCCCCCGCGGCTTATTTTGATTTTCGCGCACGCTATTCAAGGTAATAAATAACTGGAGGATTTGAGTGCCATCTATTCTATTAGTTAATAACGGAAAATCTATTTTTGTATTAGTCAAAGGATTAATGCCTGATTATCCCTTTTTAAAAAAATTAAAATGTCAATATTGTAGTAATTTCTGGGAAATTTATTATTCGTTTCAAGGTATAGATACATTCATTTTTTAATGGGGCAGCCACAGTTTTTGATGTTATTTCATCACAGTCGAGTATGGTTACTTGGTAACGACTTAATGAATCGGCATGACGTATTTAAGTCCCTGAACGATGAATAATTTCATACTCAAATTCCTCAAGAACCAGAGCCCATCTAGCAATTCTAGTAGTTCTTTTTTTACCCCCCCCCACCGCCCTCTTTGAATGTCGGACAGACTGACAATTTCGAAATTGTTTCCTGAATGTGGGTCCACACGAGGCTAACTAATGCACGCAATAGAGGAGTACCCCTACTTCCGGAAAATCACGTGACCACAACGAGACAATAACATATGTTTGTACTTTCGAGACAGCCGCTGTCCCAACTGTTCATAAGAGAGGACAATTCAGGGACAATAGCAGAGGCAACGATTGCGCGCAATAGTTAGCCTCGTGTGAACCCACCTTAGTAGATAACTGCGAATTTTTTTAAAATACCTGAATTATTGCTAGGACTTCAAATTCATAGTTGGAATACTTTCCTTCTTGAATCGATGTTTAGAAGCTCAAAAAGTGACAGGGTAAAGCTTCCCGTCATCCGATTCCTGCAGTAAAATTGCACCATATTCAAATTTGGATGCGTTAATATGTAATTTCGTTTTTGCTCCCATTTTAAAAATATAGAGGTTTAGTTTAGAGAATGCTCTTGAGCTTGTTTTGTTTTGTTCCAAGGCAAATTTAAAGTCACTGCTATATTGCTCAACAAGTCACTTAAGGGTTTTGCCGAATTATCATGGCCTTGAATAAATTTTCTGAAATCACCGATATGCATCAAGAAACTTTGAGCTGTTAGATATTTTTAAGGCTCTCGAAATTTTTATGAAGCCTTTGTTTTTTCAGGTGAGGGGGTTATAGTTCCATTGCGAATGATATGGCCAAAAAATTTAACTACAGTTTTAAGAAACTGATATTTTAAAAAATTAATGTTTAATCCATACTCGGGCAGATTTTAGCACCTTTGTTAAACGTCGTATGCATTCAAACTTACTATTTGATGTGATGATTGTCATCTATCTTTACTTACATTAATTAAATCACGGAATACAATGTTAACAAATTTATGAAATACGCTTGGACTGTTTGCTAAACCAAAAGGGACTTTTAAAAATTCGTATTCTCCTGTACTTGTGACAAAGGCTGTGTACTTCCTATTGTCCAAATGGACGGACTACTACATGGAAAAACCCAATTCTTAGTCTATAGTTGAAAAAACGATAGCTCCCTGTAAGTGATCTAACACATAATCCACAATTGGCAATGGAAAGCGATCTCTTTTCGTTATCTTATTTATAAACGAAAATCCGAGCTCACTAATGTGGATCCGTCCCCCCCCC
>JAPMOQ010020905.1:2143465-2255376 GCA_026543055.1 Argiope trifasciata
ACGGATCCACATTAGTGAGCTCGGATTTTCGTTTATAACTAAGATAAAATTGGGTTATGGTTCAATAAATTTATTCTCATACTCAAATTAGTTGTTTTATATTTTATTCGGATAATAGCTATTTACAAGTACTATTAGCTATTTATTTTTAACGCAAGAATCTGTGATATACGATAAATCAACAATACTCATATTTTCAACAACAACAAAAATCATGTTCACACAATAAAAAAACCATTTTCACTCGGCAAAAAGGAATCTACAAATACTCTCATGCTTCTCAATTATATTTTGCTCTGAAAATAAACCAGAAAGAAAATATATATATATATTGTTTGCATTCTTTTTTGTCCCTCCCCCATTTTTGGTGTAGTGAAAATAATTTTGTCAGAGGTGGGTTCATGGCGTCGTATGATTTAATTTTGTTTTCATTCTTTTCGAGCAGCTGCTCATAATTCTTTTGCGTTATAATGCAATCGGGCAAAAGGGTTCGTTTTTTTTTCCCCCAACGCGATTTTGAAACTATGAATTTCTGCATTATCTGTCTGCCCGAAGCAGCTTTTCAACCCGGTAAATCAAGTTGTTTAGGTACGTCAACCAGTAATCCAACTTTTTATACTATTGATTCTCGCACAATTATCGATCAATGTTTTATTCGGTATTTCATTAATAACAAAATTAGGAAATCAAATCTTGAATAAAATTCCATTTCGATAACTATTTTTTCTGCAAGCCAATTTGATGTAGATCCATAAGACACGCTGAGATTCCATAACGTTTTCTCGCTTTTTCATTTTGTTCGATTTAAAGCGTTAACCACAAAACTTTGCGAAATAAGCAGTCTGTCCGCAAATTAAACAACCGGATTCGGAATGCCTCAAGTTATCTTTATAATTATGCTCATGATTGCCCAATTTTGACTGACGATTTATTTGCCAATTAGCAGGGCCTGTATAGGGCATGTTCGTTTCACGCAACGATTTTTTTTTATTTAGAAGTAAAAAATTTGTGATTGAATTTGGATAGTTCTCTTGAGTGCAATACGATAGTATTACACTTCTACTCAATACGATAGTATTAAAAAACACGAGAGGAGACCCTGAAATAAAATGCTAGCTAGTGCTTAATGGTTTTTTTTTTTTTTTTTTTAAATAAGGTTACAAATTTAGGCAAGTTTTAATGGCTCAAACTACGAATCTGATTGACGAATAACGGCAGTATGATTATCTAGGGATTCGAATATTTTGTCAGAAATAATCAAATCGCAAAGTGAGTTAAACTCCCAGACATTTCGCGGTCTTAGATAACTCAAATTTAAATCTAATTTTTGTTTGAAATTATATGTGTTTAATCGGACTTTCGTTTTGCACATCGGCAATTTTGCTAATACACCTGTGGTGAAAGTTGCAACTCACGCAAAAACGATTTTTATTTCTCATAATCTGTTACTCCTATTCGCCAATATTCAGCAACGTATCATTAGCTTCTTAAAGAATTGCAATCAATATTTTGTATTTCAAATTTTCCAGCTACGTTTTTTTTAATGCTCGTTCGAGCTATTTGAAAATATCTGACCTTGAAGGAACTGCTAGTGCTATGGTTTTTACTGATTTTATGAATCTTTCCAGTTCTGGGAACCCACTTAGCTCTGACTTCAACCTTCCATTAGTAATATCAGCATTTCGTGCGTTTTGAAGTTTCAATTCGGCTTGAATTCTACGTTTAATCTTCTCTAACTCAATCAAATTACTTTCGTGCCGTCTTTCTTTCTCATTTTTCTCTCTTCTATTACATTATTTAGTAAATTTTTCACGTATATAGTTTCATAGTTTTCTATTAGCGCTTAACGTGCTGATATAGTGACAAGATTCCGACATCTCAATGCTTAATTTCTGGGCCAAATTTTTATTTAAAAAAATCTTTCTTTGCTTTGTTTAAACTAGCCATGAAAGTTTATACCTTTGCTTTGTTTAAACTTAGAATTGAAAAATTCATACCTTTTGTATTATCCTCTGGATCCTAACACGATCCTTCTTAACAGGCAATCCAATGTTAGAAGATTTTCTTCTAGCTGCGGCACTCATTGTTTGTTCCAAATAATCTTCGACTTTTTTAAGCCCACAAAAATAAATGCTTACGTTTTTCTTAGTTCACCAGTTAATTTCGGTTTCGATTCTGGCCGAATCCTCAAGTTGTGGGATCAAATATGCCCATCCTCTTGAAGAACTCATTATAAAATGGTGTCTAGGGGGTTAAATATATTCTATCGTACATGTTTACAATTTGGACATTCTCATTATGCTATCAAGGTTCAGTTATTCAACTCGAACGATCCAGCACCCGATCTCCAGGCTTAGTTGATATTTACTGAAGTTAACAATTCCCTGGCGCCTCTTGCGCCATCTCGTGAGATGTTAAGTGACTGTCACAACCGCTTTTACTTTTATTTTATTTAGTCAAAGATAAAAAAAAAAAGGAAATTAAGGTATCTAGAATTTTAGCAAAACTTCATTAACCAAGATCTTGTGAAAAATTTATTTAGTATTTCACTCATGATATCTTACCAACATTTTTACTTTTTATAAATCCCTCGCTTCCTAGTTTCAATTCTTCAACGTCTGCTAAGGTTTAATAGGCATTCTTTCTTCAGATTCTATTGTAGTTTCATTAGTGTACACAATGTCAAACTGTTAATCAAAGTACTAGAATTATCTAACTGTTAATTATCTGTCTTCTCCCAGAATTATGTGGCTCTGAAAAACCGATCTTAACGAAGAAAGAAATCACTTCATCAAAACGTCGAAAACATTTTATTTTCGTAAAGCAAAATTTTTATCTATCATTTATCTAGTTTTTATCCATCATTTTAAAACAAAATCACAATCTTGTAAAAAACATTACACTATGTACTTATTTATTAAGTAGTGACAATATCCTCTTAAATGACATTTAATTAATACAATATTCGGGTTTTTGAAGTTGTATACTGTTTCTGTATTTGTGAATTAAACATATTTTCCAATTGAAAGCTGCTTTTGCAGAAAGTTGCTTTTCTCTTTACTCTATAAACAGTATAAAATGTTTCAAGATCGCAGTATTTTTCTCATTTTCCACACTTTTACTTTCTCCATTACCATGGTTACACAAATCTTGATTCCCCCCCCCCTGCTGTACCAATACAATTCAGTTAGAAATTGGATTAAGAAAAAGTGTTAGACAATTATGGCTACTGCTTAAAAGTTTATATGCTACTCATTAAATTTTTAAGATAATTTCTTCAGTAAATTAAAAACAAATTAATTAAAATTTAACTTTGAAATTTAATTTAATTATTAAAAGCTCTTGGTTTTCTATATTAAACTTATTTTTGTCACTCACATATACACACACAACTCTTTTCTCTATTATTCATAAACATTTTTTTTTCAATCATTTCAACGTATTTCAGCCTAATCACTTTATAATAAAGATGAATGTGTTTTTTTTTTGTTGACACTATACAAGTGAGACTGTTTGACCCAGAGTTTCCAAACATGATCTATATATTCTTTAAAGGGTCGAAATTTATATTTTAGAATAATTTAAAATTAATGAAAATTTTAAGGAATTAAAAAGTGCAAGTTTGATGTTGTGCAGTAACTTTTGAAAATATGATAGTACAAAATTGGATTTTATATCTTATATATATTCAATGATATTTTTTTATTGTATTGCATCCTGCTTAATATTTATATAATATTTACTCTAGAAAATTTATTTTTGTGTAGAGGGGCTAATCTTAAATATATATATATATATATATATATATATATATATATATATATATATATATATATGTGCGTGTGTATAAGTGCATTTGACATCTAAATCTGTCATGTCATTAATTAATGTATAAACAATATTTTTTCAGGAGTGTAGAATGTTTTGGATTAAGTTTTTATATTGTGGGTACTGTTTTGATTGCATTATATTTCTTCCTTGCATGTTACATTGGAAAAAAATAATATTGAGATTACATTGTTAAAACTAGTATTGTATAGGAGTAATGCACAAACAGATAATTGCTTCAAACTTAATATTCATTCTTGCTTTCCATCTGAAGATGGATGGATCAAAAAATGAGTTTATAAAATATGAGTTACTCTTGCTAATGAATGAAAATAAGATAATAAGCTGTTGAAGGAACAGCACATTTTTATCTTCTTATTTGTTGAAAAGAGTGACAGGTATTTACATATTTCTTTGTTAAAAATTCTGCTTTAATTGGATATATGTGCGTTATCAAAAGATGTATCAAGATGGTGTCGGCACTATTGTTCATTTTGAAAAAAGTTTGATATAACATGGGAAATTTGAGAAGCATTTCAAGTTTGCTTCTTTAGGCCTATCATCTTTCAAATAACTGATTGTATTGCAAGATTGCTTCGTTTGCCATATATATTGAAACTCTATCATTTTGTCTCAAAAGAAAGATTTTGAATTTATTAAGGGAAAAAATATACTGTGGCATTCTTCTAAATGAACCAAACGTAAACTTGATATACATGTTTATTGTGCTTCAGCCAATCTTGTTGACCTATCTAAAGGCAAGTTTCTAAACATAAGATAGTTTATTCATGTATTCAGAATTTATTATCGCCAGTTTCATTTTTTAAAAAATTTATATGCTGAACTGGCTTGCATATTTGTGGAAGATATAAATTTATAAAATGTATGTTTACATCTCATATAATTATATCTTCAAACATAAAGTAATAATTTAATAACCAAATTTCGTTTTGCAATGGATTCCGATTTTTAAAAAAATCTTTAATGATGACATGTTTGTATAACTAGTTATCTGAGATGACCAGCAGACTCGCTGACATTATTTGGTTATATTTAATTTCATAAAAACTGTTTAGATAGAATTTCATTTATATGGTTGTGTTAAATTACCGGATATTAAAGTTATGTAATTTTATTTATCTTTGATGTGTTTAGTTCATTACTTATATTAACCTTTCTAATGGAGATCGTCTCTTGAAATCATAGCACCAACAAAAGCGAAAGTTTGCGGTTCTTTTATATTTTAACGTTTGTGTCATCTAACCACTTTTTTTAGTACTTTCCCGTATGCGAAATATAGGGGGAGGGGAATGTAAACGTAATTCGAATATGAGATGTTGACAAAATTCTACATTTTAGTCTACCTTGAGCTCGAGAAGGAAGCATTTTTGGATTAAGTATGTCTGTTCGCATGTGGCAAAGATAACTCAAAATGATTTGGGCTAGACAAGTGAAATTTGGTGTATGATCTTAACCCCATATTTATCGATTTTTTTTCTATCAAATTTTGATCGAAATCCGTTCCGAGAAAAGCTGTCTGTTCTAATATAACTACGAAACGAAAAGAGCTGGTTGGATAAAATTTGGCAATCATTTTTAACATTTAAAACATAAATACCTATCAAATTTAGAATGAACCCATACTTGGTTGACTTCGTACTTGTCTTTACTTTTTCAAGCATTTAAACCTGATATATCAACAATGTAGTGACTTAAATGTATGAATTCCATTTTATGATTTTATGAGCACATTTGTAGTTTTGAGTAAAATTTCAGTTTGAATCAATTGGGAAAAACGTCTATAAAACACAAATTTGATTTCAGAATGGATTTGCCATTGACCACATGGTAGAGATTCATCCTCCTCCCCTTTCCCAATAAAAAAACCCCAAGAATTACACAGTAGGTGGTAATAATGCTATATTCACGTCAAAGATCTAAGTTTTGTAACCATTATTCATCAATGTTCTGCAAGGAATTGACGGTCGCCCCGTAATTTTATGCGGAAGGGGGGGGGGTTCTTCTTTATTGCAGAGTGTGAAGAAGTTTGAAGAAAATTACTCCGCCTGATTTGTTATGTAAATTATATAGATATTAAACTGAATGAACAGTTGACAATAAACACATCGCTAAGTATTTGATAAAGCAATGAAAATAAGGAATTTAGTGGCAACAGTGAAGCCTATTGTTGGAAATTAGGCTAATAAATAAATAATAAAAATAAAATTATCAAATTAAAAAATGTCTATTGAATTTTGTATCACATATATAATTAAAAAATTTGAAATGTTGTAAAATACATTATTTTGTGGAATAACATTTTTGGAAGTTATCATGCAAATTAATTTTTAACTGTCCATAACTTCAGAAAAATATGTCTGAGTTGCACATATCTAATCTCCAAAGCGTATTTAGACCAAATTTGGTAGCTGTAGATTAAACGACCACTAATGTAGAACTGTAACACGCACATCACAGAGTATAATAATAATAAAGGTTTTTTTTTTGTTAATAATTTAAAGATAATTTTCGTTGGAGAGTAACAATTTGTGCCTCAAAAGGATATATTTTTTTCTTTTTTAATGTACCAGTTAGCAATTTAGGTAAATTCTTGATGAATTTGAAAGACTTTTTTTTAGCAATTTAGGTAAATTCTTGATGAATTTGAAAGACTTTTTTTTCTTTTTTCATAACTTCCAACAATATATATTGAATTGTTGTTTCAAAATTGAACCCCCTTTTTTCATTGTATCGACAAAAAAAAAAAAAAAAAACGATTTCTTTTTTTTTTTTTCTTCCTGTAATTATCGAAAAAGCATTTCTGTCTGTCTACATAGTTTATATTATAAATAAAAAAGTGAAATAGCAATACCTCGAATTTAGCATATCGATATATATATTTTTAACAGAGCCATGATGTTATGAGATTGTCTCTATTAGGAAGATTTGTGTACAAAAAAAAGTTTAGGTAAGGCAGTTAGAAGATCGAGGTTTTAATATTTGTCATTTTGGCGGAATTATGGAATTAAATATAATCAATATTCGCGCGAACCAGTTGATGTTATTTCATAATTTCAAAGAGGAAAATGTAGTGACGTCACAGCACGGCTTGCAGCAATTAGATGATTTAAGTTCAAAGACAGGCGCAGTTACGCTTCGCACGTGACTGCGACGTCACATGTAACGGCCTTATTTATGACGTCACAGTCACGTGGTAAGCGTCACTGCGCATGTTATCAGTCTGATGCCATTGTGTTTATATTTGTCAATACTTACAAAGTTAGAAAAATGCGCTATTGTTCGGCCTTGGGTTGTTTCAATGCAAAAGAGAAAGCGGATTGTCGAACAAAAACGTTTTTTAAGTTTCCCCTAAACAAACCCGAGTTATTAAAAGATTGGGTTGCACAGATTCGTAGAGAAGGTTTTAAACCATCATATTACAGCGTTCTATGCTCCGATCATTTCGAAGAAGATTGCTTTTCGCAATGCCCATTTACGAAACGTCGTATATTGAAACCTGGCTCTGTACCAACACAATTCCAATTTAGGAAAAAGCTTTCCTGGTCTGCCAGAGCTAGAAAAGTATTGCCGACAACATCGTCGAAAACAGATGTACAGGATAAACAGCAGGATGGAACAAAATCGTGAGTATGCTTCTACTATTGCAATTTGTGTTCGGCTGTAAATGTTAATATATTATCTGTATTTTATCTGATTTGTTTAACAAACTGATGTAAACAAAGTTTTTTGACAGAAGATATCATTTTTGCAATTAATTATTATGTTATTGTTAAAGTTAATTAAACGAAAACTTTCATATTTATCTTCATGTAGTGAGCCTCTTCCTTGTCAAGATTTTACTATCCTTCAATTCATCTCTTCTCTGTTAACAGACTAATAACAAAATGCTTTTATTTGACTTTTACCATTTTATAAAATTAATTTAGTAAAATGATAAATACTATGTAGTATTTAAAGAATTTATATTCTATTTATGATTGTAAATTCATCAAAAGAAAAAAAAATTCTGTATTTTTTATTTCAGTGGAGTACTTGTTGTTTCATCACATATCTCTTCTGAATCGGTCAATAAAATCAGTGGATCACAACAACAGTATGGAACAGTGGCATTCCAAGAATTACAAGATTTTCTTAGAAAGAAAATCATTGCTTCAGAGAATATTATTAGAGAGACAGATGTTTCTGAAGAAAGGTGTTTTTTTATGTACTCTTTTATTAATAATGAAGAGGATCCCCAAAAATTGAGTTTTTGTGGAGGTTCAGACAATCATTTTTGTTACTTTCTTTTCAAAGCAATAATAAATCTTTCAAAAATAATTTTGTTTTAATTGATAATTCTGTCTTTACAACTGAAAATCATTTTGATTTCTTGAACAGAAGTTGTTTGTGAAAAGCTGAAATATTATGCCGTACTTCCACCAAATCCAAAAATTGTGAATATGTGTTGTTTTTATAACAGAATGATGAAAATAGCTAAATATGGCTATTGCAATACAAAACATAATTTAATTTTGTCTGATTGCAGATTCTGTAGTCATTTTTGATTTTATTTAGTTTTCAGTTATATGTTTAAAAATTTGGTCCTTTTGTATAATTTGCAAGCCAGTGATTAATTGGCAGTTAAAATTGCTAAAAATTTCATATTCATTGCTATTAAAAATTGACAAAAAAAATCATCAAAGATATCATGCAATTTGTATATTAATGACATTTGAATGATATGTAAAGTTCAAAAAAATTTTAATGTGCTATATGAGTTACAATAACTAAGAAAGGAAAGATTCTTTATTGTTAAAATATAGCTTATCGATATTATAATTAAAGTTATCAGATCGAACAGAAACTAAAAAAAATCATGAATAGAATTGAAATTGGTTATTCATTCCAAAATTTTTAAAGATAGAAGTTTTTATGATAAATTTTTTAAAAAATAGATCTGTTAAACATCTAATTTGTGAATAATACAGAAAATATTCTTGTACAAGTGTATTGAGGAAACAGTACTTTACACCAGTTTATATAATGTATTGTTTCTTTTTCCTGTAATATAATTATAGGAAATTATGTATTTTATAAATCCTTCACTATCCTCTATGAGTTTTGACAGCTTGAAACTATCCTATTCAACTGGGTCCTGACTCAGGCCTTTGGGTTGGTTGGAGGAGTTTAATAGGTGAAAGATATTTTTCAACAAGTACTCATTTAATATCACTTAACCATCCTCAATCACCTGAATCAGGATTGTGTCGAATGGAGTGATATCGGGTGGTCATGGTTAATGATTTAATCACAGTTAAATAATTTATTAATGAAAATTCATTTTTTATTACTCATATATATGCATATCATTTTCAATTTTTATTTATGGTGAATAAAAATATGCAATCTGGAAGCAGCTCTTGATATTAATAACATGCTGATCAATCAGATCTAGCTAATCTTAATGTCCTTTGTTTTTCCTTAGTGTCTTCAAAATCATTTTCTTCTTCAAAAGTTTTTTTTCTTTTCTTTCTCAAGAGTGTGGTTTTCAAAAATACATGGTTAAAATGTGAAACTATTATTTTATCTTGTAAAAGTTTAAAATAAAACTACTTTTAGAAAATTTTTAGAATAAAAGCAGTTATTTGGTTTTATATGATTACCTATATACTTATGCAAGTATAATTATACAATCAGTGTTATAGACATTTATTATTTAGTGGAAACTGAGCAAGGTTTTTCAATTTATGTCTACAAAATTTACTATTTTAAAAATTGTTTCATGTTGAAATCCATGTTTATTGAAAAGCATTACAATATTATAAGAAAGGCAAATGGTTAATTATTTTCCTTATACAAAAGTGCAAATGTCCACTGTATATTCAGTATTTGCTAAGATCCAGTTTGAAGTCCCCCCCCCCCCAAAAAAAAACTAAACTAAAAAACAAATACAAGGTATTGATTGGTTCATTTAGTGAAGAAATTTAATGACATAGTTTTTATTCTATTGTTTTAAGGTTCAAAATATTTTCTAATTTGGGGAGAGTGTAAAAACAATCCTTGTATTTTCTATACAACTTTGGAAATTCAATATGGTATCAACTAGGATATGCTTGTTGAATCTCTGAAAGAAGATTCTTTCATTGATCAGTAATTTGAGTATGGTGCCATAAACTTTTATAGATACGCCTTAAATGTTTTGATCTCAATCAATTTGCTACAGTATGCAAAATTAGTGCACAAGAACTATTATGTAACTTAAGGAAAGCAGAAAAAAGTTCTAAGGGGGAAAAAAAAAGAAACTAATGTAATGCACCTTTTTAAATTACAATTGTTATAGAGGGAGAGTAAAAACTGTAATTGAAAAGACCTATAGAAACTGATACTTATGATTAAATAAAAGTAAATTAAAAATAAGAAAAAGTAGAAAAGAAAATGTTTTTATAATATTTTTTCTTTCTGATTGCTGAGCAATCAGTAAGTGTTCTGTATGTTATTTTGTTAAAATGCTGTTTTATTTCACCTGAGGCCTTAATTTTTTGTAACTTTAAATTAGAAAGTATGAGGTTAGTGATTTGCTTTTTTTTTTCTCTTAATAAGTAAATTTGTTTTATAAAACTCCAGACAATAATAATAATAACATGTTTTTTCCTTTATTAGTAGATGCATCCATTTAATATATTATTATTTCAATGCTGCGTATTTCTCTTTTTAATTATAAAAACTAGGGTTATTCGATTGTGACTAGCATGCACTATTTGCATGCTTACTTCATACCATGCCTTCATATTGCAAAAACACTGGAAACTTGTTTTTCAGATTTGAGTGTCATTTCTGAAATTATTTGAATGTCTTCCATTTTTTTTTTTTTTCAGTTAATGAATTTTTGCCAAATAATTTTTTTCTGTATTCAAAAATTTTCTTTATGAATTGCTTGTTTTTGAAACTAATCTGCTTAAAAAATGGCTAGATCAAAGTTTTTTTATAAATTATATCTGTTTATTGTGTAAAATTAAGGTATTTAGTCACATATAATGATTTCTAGAAGTAGAACTATAAATTCAGTTTGAAAATAAGACCAACTTTAAATAAGTCCCTTTTAAATTGTGATGATGTTAGTTTATATAATTTTTTTTAAGTAGAAAAAAAGTTTATATTTACATTATTATATTTAATAACCGAATTTGAGAGTAATTTGTGTGGATCCTTCGTAAATATGAAACAACTTATATTCAGTAACATAATGACGTAACAGATAAATAACATAATGTTGTAGCATATTTAATTAGACTTATAGATAAGTGCAATTCGCGTTGAGATTTATGTTTTAATTATGAAGTATTTTCTTATAGTGTTCCTATTATAATTATTGGTTGCTCGTGATTAAGACCAAGTTTAGTTTTTAATGGCTTGAATTCAAGTTTTGTTTATGATGTATCAAATTATGTCTGATATGTATGATTTCCAAATGGTTTGGTTCATTTTTCCAAATATTTGTTTTTAATCATCTATAGTAAAACATTTAAAAGAATTGAAAAACATTTTTCTGTGAATAATTAGAAAAAATAAATAACAATAAATTTAGACAGTTTTAAAATAGATTTTTCTTTCGTTCTTTTTCGTCTTTAAAATTAAGTTCTTGCTTTGTAAAGAAAAAAATCAGTATAATGCTAAGAATCAATAAATGGTATTAAATCTGATGTCCATGCAAAATAGGTTAGAAATTATTTAAGTAAATCGGCTAATATATAATTATTATTATTTACTGACTAATTAGTAGAAATAAGTTCAAAATGATGACTTAACACAACTTATTTTGAATAGTATAAAAATTGGCATCATTATGATATAGAATAATTTTGATATCCACTTGATAATTTCTGTTGTACTGCTTCATTTTAAGATTTTTATTTTTACATTATTGTTGACTATTTTTATTTATGTTACATCATTTTCTTCTAATTTCTGAAACTGATTGAAAAATAGTAAAGAAATGGCTATAATTACTCTTTAATTATTATAATGGAAATGAAAAAAATTATATTTGGTTTAAAAATGAGAGTGTAAATTTTCTTTTTAGATAGTGTAGTTTGAGAGAGTTCATTCTTTTCCTCATAGGAGGTATTGATGTTTTACCAAATAATTTTTCCTTTTCCTTTTGTGGTAATCTATATAAGTATAGCTTGCTAGAATATGAAAGTAAGTTAAAACAGGAATTAAGAATTGTAAAATTACAATTGGTTATGGGAAATACCAGCTCTGTTATTTAAAAAGAAGGGAAAGCATTACTGGTTTCTTCATCAAAGTTTACTTTTTAAGAGTTTTTCGAATTTCATTCTAAACCATTATCTGATAGTTAATTTTTTTTTTTCATTTTATTGGAATGTTATTTTTAAAATTTTGTGATATGACTCTAATTGTATAGCTGTAAATATTTTACACTATCATTATTGTTATTATTTTTCTTGAAAAAACTATTTGATTTTTTTTCTTCCCTATAGTGGAAGAATTCAACCACCTTGTTCTGCGCGATGTGCTATTTCTGTTCCTCAGCATCCTACAGTTCAGTGTGCTATATGTCTTTGTTTGTTCCATCAAAATTGCATTCCGAAATTGTCTGAAAAGGTTATATTTGCTTGTAAGGTAGGTACACTATTTGAAAAATGGATAGATTCTTACTTTTTGGATGAAATGAAAATTTTCATTTATTCTTATGCATGTATACTTTTTTATTTTATTTTTTTGTAGTTGCATGCATTGATTATTTTCTAATGAATTGGGAAAAGGTATTTAAAATAATGAAATATTATCAATAATATATACATTGTTGACTTCAGTATCTAATTTTAAATAAATTATTTGCAGTGATCTGTTTTAATATATTTGGTTGTATGTCCCAAAGACTGATTAGATTTTTTGTTATCACAATTTTGTTATTTTTTGCATAAATTTTTTTTTTTGAATTAAAAAAAGCCAAGACATATTCTTACTTTTAGCAATTGTTTTTTTATTCAAAATATGTATTGCAATCTTAAGATTTGTTTTGTTATTTTGTGCATTCAAATGATGAGTTTTATTTTGGTTTACAAATATTATAGTTTCAAAGTATAGCATTAATGTTACAGATCAAATCAAGTAATAATAAATCACAATAATTAATTTTTTTCTTTCAATTTCTTTTTTTGGCTTAGCAAGTAGAATAAAATAACCTTTAAGTATCATTATTAAGAAGAAAAAAATTATTTAAATTAAAATGTTACGTAAAATTTTTTAAAAATTGCTGATAGCTTTCAAATTTCAATTTTCAGATTTTAATGCATTTTTTAAACTGAATCATTACTTTTATGTATTTGTATTTTAAATTCTTTTATTAATTGAGTTTTGTATAATTGATTGCAACTAATTTTAATCAAAATATTTTTTTTCAGACTTGCACAATGCAAAAATTGTTATTATACGAAAAAGATAGAAAACCTTATAGTACTTCAGAACCTTCTCTACCTGATGAGTTCTTTAATTTTGATCCTGATATAGATATGTCACTTTTATCTCCAGAAGTTATATTGGATGAACAAACTGGATCAATTACACTTCCGTTAACAAGTGAATCTGATGTTCTTCCTAAGGACTCTTCTTCAAACATTCCCCAACAACCGTCTGGAATCATATCATCAGATGTAATAAAAAAGGTGCACCAAGGAAATCATACTACATCGCCACATCTGTTATCTCATTTATTACAACCAACTGCTCCATTAAATTCTAGGTCTTTAACTATTGGATCTAAGCCTACAAATCAGAATTTAAACAGTTCGTCTCATATGTTACTTTCAAAAGAGACTGCTTCAAGACTTTTCCAGTGTGGTGTGCTAGCTCCTGGAACAAATATTTCTGCAGCAATGCCAATAATTATTAAAATGTTACCTGATGGTCGAAAAGTAGCTGTGCGTGGCAATTCTAATCTTCTTTCTTCACTGAATAAAATTAATAATTCTGCTTTGCAAAATCCCAATTTGAATATTAATCCTAATATTCAAATTCTGTCTAACATTTCTGAACATGTAAATGGAAATTTATTTTCCAACATATCTAATCAATCAGGTGGCAAAGCATCAGGTAGTATAGGGAATAAGTATAATATTCAGAATGTGAAATTTGTTCCTACAGATCGTACTATCAATTCTATTAGAGCAGCTAATTTTCTAACTAATATGAAGGTCAGGCATGAATTAAATTCAACGAACTTCAAATCATCCTCTACTTCAAATAATACATCTGAATCATCTTTGTTTTCGGACATGAATAAGCTAATGACATCATGTAAATCTCTACTTCATGTTTTTAAAAAATTAAGCATTCCTGATCTATTAAGGTAATTTTTTTTCTTGTTTACTTTAAATTCAGATTTTGAATAAATTTTTAATGTAATTTTTATTGAAATTTTAATTAATCTGTATAATACAAGGTGCCCAAGTAGTGTCTATTATTGTAAACAAAAATAACAAATTATAAAAAATTTAAATGAAAAAATTTAAATGAAATGCAGTATACTATAAATGAATAAGAATTTTTTTTTTCATTTTTCATCATTATTTATCACGATAACATTTGGACATCTGCTGCTGAAAAATCTATCATTAGGATAGATTATAAATAAGAACACCTTACATAATATTTTATGAGATCCTTTGTAAATATGCTTTGGGATCTTGAGTTCTACATTATGCCACTATTGAAATATTTGCAGCTAGCAGACAATTGAAACTCCAATCGTTTCTGTAGAATGGTACAGTGCAATACTAGATATTCTGTATCTGAATTACTTGATAAAATATTTGGCTGTTAATAATTTGACCTTTAATATCATCTATTACTCATAGATTTCTTCCGAAATTGTGTGAAAAACATGATATAACTCTTCTCGATATTTCTGTTTTAAAGGAAAAAATATACTTAATTATCCTCACTGTTCACTTTTTTTTGCTACAGTTATTTTAATTCACTTTTTCAAAGTATTTGTTAATAATTAGAATGTGGATATTTCAAAATTTTTCTTTACATGTGAAATAAATGTAATTTTTTTTTTTTTCTATCTGAATTTCGCTAATGTTTTGCAGCTTAATGTATGTCTTGCGCTAAATATATTAAACTTTTTAAAAGTCTTTTCTGTCTTTATTTTGAGAAATCACATCTATTTCTGTTTGAAATAGCTTTTCTTTTGCTTGTCTGTGGATACTTAATTATCGATTAGTTGTTACTCCCCCCCCCCATATGAAACATTTCTTTCATATAAGGAGCTGCTTTCATTGTTATTTCTAAAAATTCAATGCCGATTATTATATTACTCCTTTTGTTATTTTTATTATAATTTCTCTCTTTTTGAAAAATAATCTTAATATTTAAGTACTTATAAAAATATAAAGAGGGATGATTTTAGTCATTCGGCAAATTTGAAGTTGCTTCTGGCATTGCTGTAATGATGAATTTAGATTCCCTTGAGTATGAAAAGCAAAGCAATTTTCATTCATTAATTCCATTGCGTGGATTAATTTTAATCAGGCTATTAATTTTTTTGGTATTGTTCAAATAATGTACAGCTTTGTCATTAAATTTTTTTGCTTAAAAAGAAATTTCTTAATTTTAGTCAAAAATTAATTGACTGTGACTTTTCATGCTTAGTAAAAGTAAATACCATATGTCTTGTTGCTAATAAAGATAACTAAAGGTATTTAGAGTAATTTTATATGTTATCATTGGTGTGAACCATTTTGTGGCAATAAAGCTAAGTCTCTTAAAATTTGGGGGAAAAAAACCCCCTTCCTTGGCATTTAAAAAAAAAATTATATTGTTAAGATTAATGATTTTAATTGTCATTTTGCATTATAAAATTATCTCTGTCATTAAATTTTATTTTGTGAAAGTAATATTTTGAATTAAAATTTTTTTAGTTTTTTTTAAGTAGAAATTAAAGTGATTTCATTTAAATTTATTTAGTAAATTTAAATGAATTTCTTTTTAAATTTTTTTATTTGAATTAAATTGCATGACAGGAAGAGTCTGAAAAAATGCTTGCTTTAGGCTTGAAAATTTCCTGATCTCGACTGAGTTTTGTGCTAAGTTAAATATTTCATTTTTAAATATTGTGAAATGTAATAATAAAACTGTCATTATTAGGATTGTTTATTCATTATAGAAGTGCTTTCTAGAAGGCTTAATGTTAGATATTTATTCAGAGAATGTGTTATGAAAACAGACGGAGTACATAATAAAGTGCAGCAATTTAAAATTAAATTGAAGAGAAAAAGTTAAATTTTTTTTGAAAAGTAGAGAAAAAATTTACTTTTTGTAAATTTACTTTTTTAAACATTAAATCTTTCAAGAAATTCATTCTTTTCTTATTGTGAAAATGTGTGAAGTAATTTCATTTCAACCAAGATTCCTTTTATTTAAAATTTTAAATAATTTTTTTTAATATTTAGATTAATCTGCTTATCTGTATTTTGATGTAATTTTATTTTTTTTTATCTATATTTTTGTGAAAAATTATTTTGAAATATTTTCTTTTTACATTATATGTTTTTAATTTTTTAAATCTATCTATTAATTCTTGGTGGCTCTTTATCATAAGAACAGGTTTGCTACTTTCACTAAATCATCAAAAGGTGTCATAACTTCTATGCTCCTTAGTGGGAGTGTAACTTTGTGCTATGAACTTATTTAATATTTTAATTAGATGATACATCCTAATTTTAGCATGTTATTTCAATCTTTATAATAACAAAGAGAACATTAGAAATATTAAATCTTTTCTAAGTGATATTTGTAACTTATTTTATTTAATACTATACTCTTGATTGCTGATTTAAATACTAAAATTTATTAATTCAACACACATGCTAGATATACCACTATAATCTTGGAGGTTAATCCGGAATCCATTTAGATCCTAAATGAATATGTGAATAATTTTAATTATTTAATTGAAATGAAATATATTACTTTAAATATAGGATATTTCTGCCTTTTAAGCATTTTTTTTTCCCCTCTAATACAAAGAACTGAAACTAATCTCATTGAATATGGGGTAAATCGCACTCAAATCTCTGAAATCAATTGTTATATATATATATATATATATATTATTTAAATAGAGGATAAAAATTAGGTTGATTATACGTATCCCACCTTAATTGATACGATTGATGTAATGAAAGTTTTGTGAAAAAAACTGTTTTTGAAATTATCACTTATAGATTTATAAACTTTTAATCAGGATCATGGATTTTGCAGTTAGCATCCCCCCCTTTGTAATCTCTTATGATATTTTTAATAATATACTTGTAAAAAATGTTTAAATTTTTAAATTTAAAAACAATAGATTTGCACATTTTACCATTGTCTATGACTTTTTCAGGGCAGGTCAAGTTTGTTCGGCTTGGAAACATGTAGCATCACAAAGTGAATTAGTAAGTAGTTAGTTTTGCTTCTATTTTTAGTAGCATAAGTGTAAATTATAGTTTTTAGAATGTTTGGATATTTAAGAATTAATTCATTTAATTTCATTGTGTCGTTTGTTTGCTTAAATATTTCTAGTTCAACTGTAGTTTTTCTAGTTCTATTCTTTTTTTGGCAATTCCTTTTATTAAGCTTTATTGTTTCCTTTTTTTATTGCTAAAAAATTAATTGAAACTTTTTTTGTAAAGTGCATAAACTTTTGTTATTTTCATTCATAAAAATCAATGCCTGTTTGATGAATATATTTTCTGCAAGTATTTGCAATTCTGGGTATAAATACAGTCTCCCCATCCTTTTTGTATTGATTTAAAACCTGAAGTTTCTAATATATATAATATATTACCACTGTATTTAAAATTTTCGATTGTAAACTAAATGTGAAGTTGGTTAATGTATATCATGGTTTATCTCTACATGTTTATAAAAATTATTTCACTTTGCTTACATGAATTATAAATTATACATTATATATATATACATATTTTTCCTTAGTGGGAAAGAGTTTCATTTCAAGGACTTACTATCACAAACTGGGAAAGATGCTGTCTTTCTTTGAAAAAAAATGGAACAAAAATGCTAGTAAGATTACCGAAATATCTATTTATTTATTCATTTCTTTGTATATTTTTCATGTATATTAATACTTAGACCAATACAAACATAGATATAGTTTTAAGTTGTATTTTATTAACGATTATACTTTTTAAAATATAGGATTTTCGTGGCATTGTGCATCAGAATATGATAAATCCTTGGAAAGGTTTGGAAATTCATGTAGTTAATTTAGCCGGAATTGAAGAGTTAATGTTCGATCAAGTATCTCCATCCCTCTTAAAGAGTCTTTCTTTAAATTTGCCTCTGCTGCGCAAGCTCGAGTGCCAATTTGTAACAACTGCTTGCTCAGAACCTGAAATATGGTAATTTTTTTTTTACAGCATTATTATTTTTATAACAGAAAAATGTTTTATAACATTTATTTTTGAATAGTATATATCCTTTATTTGCTTTAAATGCTGTCTTTACAAGCTTTTTAATGTAACAGAAAAATATTTATGCAATCTGCATTTTTGTGCTATTTATCCTACTCAAATATGCATACTGCTCATTAAATTAATAGTGATCAGATTCATTTATAATCAAGAGAATATAATGAAATGAGTAAATGGTTTTTCTATTGTTTTCTGTTTTTTTAAACCTAAATTATTATTAACTATTATTATTAACAGTGTTTTTATTATACTTCCTTATATTTCTTTCTTGGTACTAGTAATTTGTTATAAAACGAACTAAAATCTTAATTTAGTTAATATATAAAGAACTAAAATATTAATTCAGTTAACATGGATTTGGATTATATAAAAATTTCATGAATGTAATTGGGTATTCAGAGCTATATCTCATTATATATACCCATTTCATTATTATTAAAGTCTAAGTATCTGATGCTTAGACTTTATTTATTTATTTTTTTTTTTGAAATTTTGTATCTTAATTTTATTGGCTGAAGATTTTTTAAGTGATTGTAGCTTATTAGATATTTAAAACTCACCCAGTTATATTTTTTCAGTTCAATTATAGACTTAATGTTTTAATATAAATCTTGAATATTTGGCATGTTTTTGTTATTGTATTAATCTACATGCAACTTCAAACAGGGTTGCCATGCCCTATAGAAAACTGGAAATTTAAAAATTGACTTAAAAAAAACTGCAGAAATATAGGTAAATTTGAAAATTTTCATAAAAACAGAGAATACATTTTCAAGTTTCTTAATTATTTTTTCCCATCTAAAAAATGCCAATCTTTAACGATTTCAAGAATAAAAGACTCAAGTCATCACATCCAAAAATGAAAACAATACTATTTTTGATTATGCAATGTGGAAACTTGTATCTTTTCTATTCTCTCTCCTTTTTTTTTTTTTTTTTTTTTCCCCCTGATTAAAGCAGTTTAGTTTCAATTTGTGAAGTAGTTATTTTTTTCCCATAAGATCCCAGAATTGCTGCTAATGAGCATACTTAAGATTTCTGTAACTGTGTAAAAGATTTGTAAACATTTTTTGGTTTTCAAAGCTACATTCAAACTCTGGATCAATTGTAATGGTTTTAGTCACTCTTATACAAGTTTGTTAAAGGGTTTGTTTATCATTTGAGAAATTGCAAACCGTTTTCGAGTATATTAAACAATTGTTTTTAAAACAATGAGCTGCACAAAAACCATATTTATTAAGAGTTGGATGGATGAAAAAAATTTTAAGTCCTTATTTTGAATAAGTTCAAGAAGATCCTCAAAATTCATTTGTTGTGTACTGCACACTTTGTAAGGAAATAATCTACCGAAGTAATATGATAAAAGTAGGCATTATTCATGCCAAAGAAGGAAAACAAAATTGCAAGTCAATTAAAAAATCATAAATAATCTTTGTATCTGAAGTAATGAAGGAGAAAGTGATATGTCCAAAAATGTCAAATGCAGTTTCCGAAAATAAATCAATTTCAAACTTTTTTCAGTTCAAGAACAATAATTTGAAGCTGAATTTTTATGGACATTAAAACGTGTGGCTCACATTTATCTTCTAATGCATTTCCTGATATATCGGAAATATTTTCACATATTTCATTGAAAATGTAGTAGCTAAAAATGTACATTAGGCCATACAGATATGTTATACTTTATTTGTTAAGGACTAGCTCCTTGAAACTGATATTGAAAAATCTACTGAAATTGGTGCCCAAATACAGGAATTGACAAAATGAATGAATAAAAAAAGTATTTTTTCTTTGTATTATTTTCCTTTTTTGTTAAGTAACCATTAAATAATTTGCGTCATGATTACTATAGAATGCTTTGCATTTTATTTCATGCAGGTCCTCTAAATTTACAATTAAGGAGCTTGCAAGGTCATATCTCCCACCCTCCCTCCTTAATATATAAATTTTTTCTTGCTGTATTCTAGATAATAAATAAAGATAAATTGAAAGATTTGCTGCAAAAAGAAGGTAGCTCCAATTTTCCAAGTTTGCAGAAAACCAGTGACTGCATCAGGAGCTATCTTTATATTACAACAAAATTGTGCTTTATTGCTTGAGTTAATTTGAGAACTAACTTATTGGAGTTTAACTTTCTGGTGCCTAATGAACAAGTTTTTATTTTACGTGATAGTACATGTATTTCCGAATCCCCCCAATTGGAGCTATATCCTTTTGGCAGCAAAACCTTTAATTGTATTTGTAATAAGTAAATATTAAGATTATTTTAATATACTATTATTTCTATTAATATTAAATTGTTACTTATTATTTAATATTAAATTGCTACTTTCCTGGCTCTTTCTACTCCTTAATATGGTCTTGCATTATAACTAACATACGAATACTATTTTACCATTTCCTCGTATCTTGAATATAAGTGCTTGGAAACAAGGAAATTCAAATTTGAGTGACAATCCTGTAAGAACTAGTATTATGAAATCGAAATGTAATAATAACAAAAACGTTTCATAACTAGTCGAAAAATAGTAAAATGAAATTCCATTAAATTATTACACAGATCTAATTATGTTAAAATACATGTAAGACAATAATGAATATAATGATATATTGCCTTTTTGTTTGACAAAGTAAATGTTTAATTTCATTTTCTGTAGTTATGAATTATGTTTTAAGTGGATGGAAAACTCAGAATGTTTAACATTTTCATTTTATCTGTAACTTCTTAAGATGTGAGAATTAATCTCCTACATTTTTAATTTTAGGACTGTGCCATGTGAATTGCAGTTATCTTCATTACGATACCTCGGCAGACTTGTAAAATTAAAAATTGGCTCTGGTTCAAGAATTGAATTAAAAAATAGGGAAGAGTTTGTCATGCCCTATTTACCACACCTTAGATATGTGGTATGAAATAATTTATGTGTGAATGTGATTAGATTGTATAAAAAAAACTGAAAATGTGTTCTAAGCTAACTCTAATGACTTAATAGTATTGATTCTAAATTGTTTTTATTGAAAATAAAGGGAATTTGAAATTTATATATATATATTTTTTCAGATTTTGACGTAAGACAAATAATCAAATACCTTATGAGATTAATTCGGTTATTTTTTTTCTTTATACAAGTAATATATTTAATATAAATCGATTACATCATTATTATGATAATATTTTGCAGAATGCCTTATTCTATCATAGTTAAAAATTATTATTTCTGAACATATATATAGCTATATATCCTTTGAAATGTAAAAAAATGATCTTCTTTATTTTGTGTGTGTGTATATATATATATATAATGTAATATTGTGGTGGGATGTAGATTATTATGGTCTGTGCAGAAAGCAACAGGGCTTATCTTTTGAGGAACATTTCGTTAATAACCACATTCACACACTGAACAAGACATTCACTTGTGTAGCTTAACTGTATATCTAATTCTGACTACACTCGCAATGCGGTATGGAATAGTATATGAGATAGTCTGTCAGGTATCCAAAAAAGCACTTTAAATGTATCAGAATACAAAAAGGGGAAATTTCGTGTTATCTAGCAAAAGTATTCAAATATTTAAAAATAGAATATTATCGGGCTTATTTTTTAATACAGGAAATAATTTTGAATAAATTATTTAATAAACTTCCTGGACATGAAGGCTTTTACATTTGGCATCTAATTAGCATGAAAACACTCGCACGCACACATGCATACACACATACTTTATATATATATATATATAATATAATATACTATTTCAATGGATGTTTTATATTTAAAATGAAGTATCTCTGATAATCTTATTACTATGCTAAAATAATTTCCTTATTTATATTATAACTTGATACTGTATTTTAGTTTCTCATGGCATTTTAATTATTCATAGTGATCTTATAATGTAGTGATGTAGTTATGCAACCAAGATTAAATTGCCATATTGTGGATTTTTGTATTCATCTTTGAAAATTATATTTTGTTTGCTGTGTATAATTGAACTAATTCTAACCTAATGCTCAACAAACTATGTTTATATAATGAAGAAATTAATTTTGGTTGTGTGCAACATTAAAGTTCTATTTCAAAAATTTCCTATGTGTCCTGTTACTTTAATGTATGTTTTTGAATTTGTTTTGAACTTTATCCTACTAGTATTATCATCTTTTCTATTATCTTATTTACTATTTAAAAAAAGGTTTCTTTTGCCTTATTTACTGTTTAAAGAAAAAGGTTTCTTTAAGTTTTTCTATATTACTATTTTTAAAGATATTAAAATTTTGTTTTGAATCCATATTTTTGTATATAGATTTGTATGAACAGTAGTTTGGCTGACTTTTGTTTAGTTTTTAATTAATGGATAATTGAACTAAATTTTAAGAGGATTTTTTTATTCATCATTGCAGACATTGACTGGCTTCAACTTTTGCTCCAATGTGAATTTAGAGAGTCTTTCAAAACAAAAAGAACTGATTTCTCTCGAGTTAGGAGATTGCAAAGAAATAGAACCAGGGGTAATGTTTTTATTTGTTAATTATTTCATAAAATTTCTTCTTTTATTTTTAGTGTTTGTGGACTACTTGCTAAAATTTAAATTTGCATTTCAAAATCTATGTCATGAGAATTCCACTTTGGATGGTTGTAGGCATGATTTTGTGATATTTTTGTCTGTTAAATAATAAATTATTTTACATTTTAAAACTTGGAAAACTAGTTCCCCCCATTAAAAATTATATTTTTGTTCTTGCTCCCCCCATATTATATAGTTTTAAGCTGTTAAAATTATGAGGGAATTTACTAACAAAAACTCTAAATTTATTTTCTGTTAGCCATAGGGTTAACATGTTTTGTTTTTTCCATCTACAATTTTTGCACCTTTAAAAATTGTATTAAACCAGAACAGGTTTCCTTTGGAATATTAGTTCTAAATTTCAGCATTAAAGAATACATGGGTCAAAAGATGTTCTGGTGACAACCTGCAGTTCCTCACCTACATTATCTAATTTTCAGTTAAAATAGCAGATGGTACAAGTTGCAAAGCTATTTCAGCTGTTATTGTTTACCCTCTATGTTGTTTTTGTGCAATTGATTAAATACAAATTGAAAGATGAGGGAGTTAAGGAGTACAACTTTGTAGAATGCAAGATTTAATAGATTTTATTAACTTTGCTTTGAATTAGGATTTTGTTCATACATGGTATGTTGTGGAGTACCCATTGTTTACCTGCTGTCAACTTAGAACAGAAGTTGTTGAAACAAAATTAAAATAACTACAAAGAAAGCATATAAATGCATATAAATTGCAGTAGTGCTGGGTGATGTTTTTTTTTTTTTTTTAATATTAAAGGAAGAGGACTAAAAAATTTAGAAATATGCATGCAACTCACATAAAAATAAATAAATTGTTCAAAAACATAATTGAATTTTTTGATTTTGTAATGCAAGTTGATGAAAATGGAAAGAGGGTACTGGCAAGAGCTTTGAAAAATTGCTTAGCTGGTGAAATTCCTTTAAACCAATCATAGCAAGCAAAAAAAGAAAATAAATATATTCCTACTTTTAAATAATGATATAAATCCTTTTTATTCATTTATTTAATTTTGCTCTTTCTATCAAACAATAATCAGATGTGTTTAAGTTGTACATACTTGTGTTACACTACATTTTCTTATTGTTTTGAGAGAATTGGTAAAAATAATTTTATCATGTCTGCAATATATAAATGTCACATTGCCTGTAATTTTGAAAATGTTTATTTAATATACATATGCATTGCAAAAGATTTATTCTGTCCATGTAATTTTAAAGTTATAAGGAACATGTAATATATTTTATGTTTTAATATGAAAATTTATTTGATAATTTAGTATTAGTACTTATAATTACTATGGGCTTTTTATATCCTTTAAACAAATGTTTTTATATTAATTTTCTAATATTGTAGATTAGTTATTTATGTGTTATTAACCTACATGACTCATGACTAAATTAACAATTAATGGCTCATAATTAAACCAATTAATGTTCCTTATTTTTCAGATTTATTCATTACTTGAAAACTTGACCAACTTAAGGAGCTTACGTTTGGAAAATGGAGGGAATATGGATGACTATAGGTTATCTGAAACACTATTAAAGTTTAAAGAGTAATTTTTTTTTAGTTCTTATAAGATTAGTTAGTTGATTCTATCGATTTAATTGACTCTTAATTCAATTTTACTGTGACTGATTATCATAGTTTCCCAAAGCTGAAATGAAAGTCGACATTTCATGTTTTTAAAACCCTTGTTGTGCGTACTACTTATTGTTCTTGTGATCACTTTCTTAATCTGCAAGTGCTCACTAAAGTTGCAAATAGATCTTATAACTACTTTCATAGCCAGAGCTTTAATACTTCTCTTCAAAAGATTAGATTTGTGTTTTCTGAGCAATCAAAAAACTATCAAATGATGACAAATCAAAAGAATTAAAACTAACCTAAAAACAATACATTAAAAAGTCTATGCATATATGAAAAATATATAACTAACAAATACAATTTAATAACAAAAACAACTAACCTAAAAACAATTTATTTACGTTGTATACCCGAAATAAAACAAAGCAGCAAATCAAGTCCGTATTTCTTTAAAATCAAGTCAAACCCATTTTATTTATTGTTTGTGATTGCTACAGCAGTATAATCTCATAATTTTAAAACTTTTGATTTAAATAAAAACACAGTTGTCAACAATCGTGTGAACATTCAATGCCAGTTGGCATAATGCATATGTCTGACTTTCCAATGCCAGTTGTGATAATGCAATGCAGATTAGAAATTTTTTATTTCCTTTATTCTGTTTTCTTTGAAATTAAAAGTACTTCAAAATGAATCCAAAAGATCTATTAATTAGCATTGGGTTTTAAATACATCAAACACAAAGAAGATAAACAGAATTGTTTCAAATAATTGGTCGAAATTCTGCTAAGCCTAACCCGATTACTGTTGGGAAAACAACAACTGGAGCCCTCACTCATCTTTGGTGGGATTTGGTCTCAGCTTTTTGGCATGAAAGTTAGTTTTTAATTAATAAAAAATTAACCACTCAATTAACCGGAATAAAAAGTAGCCTATGTTCTATTACTGACTATAGTCTATCTTTGCACTAAATTTTATCCAATTCCATTCAGCAATTCTAGCATGATTGTGTAACAAACATCCATCTAAACTTTCACATTTATAATATTAGTATAGATTCTTGGTGGACGATCTGAAAAGAAAAGTGCATTACTTATGAATGTACATATTATATACAAAAGTTAGTGATTATCTTCTACCCTTAAAAAAACATGAGGATGTTGTAATTTTTATATGCCTATGAAGAAACCGTTTGTCAGTTTAGTGAAATGCAAAATCTTTTCTGTTCCAAATATTGAAACTAGTGCAAATAATAATATATTTGTTATTGCTTGTGTTTATTTTAAACTAATTTAATGCAAAGTTTATATCTGAAAATTTTTTATAACTAGATTTGGATTATAAAGTGATTCTTACTTTTAACTTTAAATTGTATGAGTTTTTATTTATAAATTTTTTTTAATTATTTATTTTATTTCCAAATGGATAGATTGGAAGTACTTGAGTTGATGAATTTCAAGATCTCCAAAAATTTATCTGAAGCTTTTAGGGAGTTAAAACATTTGATCCATCTGAATGTTTGGCCAGATAATACAGAAAAGGTTAGTACTTTTAAAACAATAAAATTCATATTTTAATTCACCTTATATTACTTTGAGAAGAGAAATTAGTATGTATAAATTGTAAAGCAAATTTAGATTTCTTTTGAATATTAATAGAAGGAAAATTCTCATATACTTACCATCATTTTTACCTCTAATTTCATGAAGATTAGGCATATGAATTAAAAAAAAAAAAAAAAAAAGGCAGAAGAGAATGCTACTAATGATGTCTTATGTTTAAATTAGTAATGCTTTTTAATTTTTAGCATCATTGTTTTTTTTTATATACTTTAAATAATGATCAGTAACCATTTTGTCTGCTTGCTCTCATTAAAAAAAAGATTAACCTTTTGTTAATGTCAAAGAAAGTTATTAAATGTACAATAAATTTATTTAATTAATAAACATATACAAATAAGGAATAGCTAAGCAAAAAAAAGGCTAAATTTAATGGGGGGGGGGCATACAACTTTTTTGTAATTTTCATTTTGAAATATGTGTATTAAAATTTATATTATTGTATTACTTACATTTTTCAGTTCGAGAATGTGCTGCAGATTACTGATTTCTCAATTGGTTTTGATGGGGGCTCTACAAATATGTTTTTTGTAGTTTTTTTAAGTTGATTATTTTGTTGCTTTTGCTTTTATTTATTATTTGCATTCATTGGAAAATGTCCCCCAGTTATCAATTTTCTTTTGGTTAGTAGCAGACAGTTTAGAAGTTTGAAAGTAATATATGTTTTTAAAGGTTCAAATCAGATTCAAAATAAAACCACATCAGCTAGTATTCTTATATCCAGTGATTTATGCCAGCTATCAATGTATCCTCTTTTTATTTATTAAAGTTTAATCAAGAAAGTAAGTAAGAAAGAAAAAATGTGTGGGGGGGTGCAGAACTGACCAATGACTGATCTGCACTACTTTCTTGCCATCTAGTTCAAAACATCAATTCTATTTTATACTGAATTATAAAATAACAATTCAAATCTAATTTCATTATTTGGTATGGGGTAACTAGGTGTATGATTTTAATTTCTTTTTCTTGTCATATCTATATATTATGTTTAGCAGTCTTATTAGAATCTTGCTTGGTAAATGTTTTTTTCTACTTCCCTCTTCCCTTTTTTAAAATCCTATGTGCAAGATTTTTTTCTTTTTTTGAATGATTTATTGTGCCAACACAGTATTTTTGCTATCCTCTTTAATTGCAGTGAACTAAAGGAACTTTTTGCATTCCAATTTACAAAGAGAGCCACAAATGTTTGAATTTAAAATTCAGAAAGTTTTCACTTAATTTTTTATTATCTGTGATTTCTCTTTAATTACAGATCAGTTATGCAAATTAGTT
Source organism: Argiope trifasciata (assembly GCA_026543055.1). Taxonomy (NCBI): domain Eukaryota; kingdom Metazoa; phylum Arthropoda; class Arachnida; order Araneae; family Araneidae; genus Argiope; species Argiope trifasciata. The sequence goes on from JAPMOQ010020905.1 coordinate 2,170,862, forward strand.
TTCTTAAAAAATTAATTTCTGTTTTAACATTTAGAAATAAATTAAAGTTTTATTTTTACATCGATCAGATTTTTTTCATTGATTTTTATGAATTGTTCTTTTTTAGGGAGCAGTTGTAAATAGAAATTTATTCAATGCAATTTCAAGTTGCAAGGACCTTAAATACCTCTGTTGGGGTATCATAGCTGAAAGTGAATGTGTTCCAGAATTTTTAGAAATGGAAAATTCAAACGAGCTTACTTTTGAAAATCTCTTTAAAGACTTAGTTGCATTATTCCCCGAATGCAGAGTGGAAGTCAAATGGGCTGCTAGACGTTCTTGGAGAGAGTTCTGTAGCACCCGGAAATAATTTTTTTTAATGGAGACATATTTTTAGTTTTGCCATTTTACTGGAAAAAAAAATGCCATACGATGTTTTTGTTAAATTATTCCAGATTTCAGCATGCAAATTGATTGAAAAAATTCCACTTAATGTTGTAATGTAATGGAAATATAACGATATGGCAGCTCTTAATATTAATTTGTGTATTGTGTTGGTATTTATGTATGATTTTTTTTTGGACCCTTGTCTACCTCTCATTGAAAATAATTAAAATTGGGTATTAGATGTCTTTTGTTACATTTTAAAATGTTTTGTTCAAAATGTTGCTGTAAAAACCATAGTTGTTACTTAGAACTTCCTGTTGAACTCTTGTATGTTATATATATATATATTAATGGATGTATAAGGATAAAATGCTTTGTAACATTGTAATCCTACTTATGTTGGCAAAATCAGCACAATGTAAAATAAAATTACATATGAATGTTATGTATAAAATTGTACAGAATGTAATAAATGTGATGTTAAAGATGTAAATATTTTTAACTGTGATTATATTCATGTAAATAAAATTTCTTTGTTGTGCAAGTTTGCAGTTATTAATCATAAATATCAGATATTTGGATTACTAATAATTTTAAGATGGATATTATATGACCTAAAATCTGTTCTGCATTTACTTTTTTAAATTATTGGTTTTATTAAATAAGAATAAATAAATTCATATAAAAGTATACAACTTGTTTGTAGAAGTTACTTATGAATCTACCTTATTGCAAGTTCATTTATAGGTTGTTTCAACTTTTAATTACAGTTCTGCAAATAATAAAATGCATTAAAATTTCATAATTCAAAAGGGATGCTATCAAAATTAATTTTTGTTAAATCATGAAGTAGCTTGTTATTTTGGTAAAACCCTTAAGGATTATTACATTATCTATTTATTTGTGTTATCAGAATAGCCTAGGCAAAATTTTGTTCTCCTCTGATAGCACAGGTTTGCAACCAATATAAAATTTGGATTCTTGAAGTAGTTTATTAAATCCTGGCTTAAAGATGGAGAATGCTTCAGATCTTTGTGTTGCTATTTGCTGAAACTGTCGGGAGTTGAGTCGCAAGAACAAGTTTTTACTGTCCTCAATATGCGAAAACTGTTATCTGATTCATACCGTTCAAAAACATTGGAGTACAAAGAAAAAGAATCATGGGTTGCTTTTAAGAATGTAATGCACATGTCATGGGAAGAATACTTAAGAACAATTTATAATATAAGTTATTAGTACATGATACTCAAAAGATGCAAGATGAATTTAAAAGCTCATTTCTTGCATTTTTATATAGTGACTATTTTCTCCAAAACTTAAGAGCCTGTAGTGAAGAGCAGATTGAAAGACCACTAGGATGAGATAACACTAAGGAAGATGAGTCGACATACTTATTGCTAACTGTAGGATGCTCAAATTGGAAAGTAAAAGCATGATTGCAGGTTCATCATAAAATGAAAAAATTGCTGTTTAAAATACACATACAGAGGTAAAGATATGAAAGAATATCTTCTTTGTTTTTTAACTGTACAAAGGAATACCTATTTAATTATAATAAAACGTAGAGGGAATACACCTATGCTTTCTTGTAAGAACTCTTCCATACTGTGCAAAGAAGTTGTGCATGATGTAGGGATGTAGAGATAATCATTTTTGGATTCAACATTTAAGAATTTATCAAAAATATCCCATGTAATTTTTTTCTTTTGTTTTTGTGCAAACCTATATCTATACTTATAATAAAGCTCAATGTGTGCGTGTGTGTGTTGGCGCTCTACAGGCCAGACCGTTGGACCTACAGCTACCAAATTTGGTACATGTATATCTTGGAGGTCCGGAATGTGCACCTCGGAGCCCTTTTTTCGAATTTTTAATTAGAATTTGAATTAATTAAAATTCAAGCGAAATCTCGACGTTTTTCCGCCATAACTTCCGAAAATATTATCGCACAAACATGATTTTTATATCAATTTAAAGATAAAAAAATTAGCTTTCTAACGGTATCAGTTTTTTAAATTTATAACGCAAGCTTCTATTTTTAACGAATTTTTAAAGAAATATTTTAACTATGTTTTTATCACGTTACTGGATAAAATAAAAGAATGCCGGAAGTTCAAATAAAAAAAATTATCATCGCAAAATAAATCTACAGAAATGCAACTTTCAGCAGGTGACTGGATAAAATAAAAGAAATATAAAATTTTCTTTAAAAAATAAATGCAAAGCAAACGTTTCTACAATCGTTTGCAATATCTATATCATTAACTCAATAAATCTTCTTTATTTACGGTAAACCTGATTGAATTTAGACAGGATATGCATTGAAATCCGGACATAAAAGGCATATTTATGTAATCGTTTGCAATATCTGTATCATTAATTTAATACTTTTTTTCGCTTTCTTTAAAAAAACATACTTAATATCTTGGCAACATCATCGAATTTTTTTTTAATATTTTGGAAGCATAACCGATGGTTCAAACTGACTTATTTATAAAATTAAAGAATATTATTAGGAAAAGGTGTATTTTTAGAACTTTCCGTCCATCATCTTAAAGAAAATGCTAATTTCAGGTCAATCAATGCCCGGAATTACTTCAAGGCTAATGAATATGTGATTTAATTGAAAATTTTAGAACGCTTTACTCATGACGAACCAGCTGGTCGCCAAAGGCGGCTAGTAATTAATAAATTTGTAGTTGTGAAGATTGAATGTGTATTATTCATTCTTCATGTTATTAATTCCAGACTACATTTTTTGAGGAGGTTTGTGCTCTATACTGACTTATTGAAAATTAGTTGAATAAAAAAAAATTCTGTAAGTAAAATCAATGACTAAATTAACTTCAGAAATGGTGTATGCAAAGGTTTAAACAAGAATATTTATGTTGTGTCTGCTGAAAGATGCTTTATGACCTAGTATGTTTTTTAAAAATTCTAATAAATATATCAAACAAGGAAATATATTTCTTTTTTGCAGCATATAAATCATGGGTTTAAAATAGCAATTTCAAAAAGAAAGGGACTTTTTTTACATAGTTTTGTTTTTCCTTGAATATCTTAAAAGTTTATCTTTACATAAATGTAACAATTCCAAGTATTCATTCATAGAAAATATGTAGTGAATGACCAGATTTTAAAAATTTGTTTTCAAATCTATTGCTCATAAAGCATAAAAATGTCTAAAATAATAATGATGAAAAATAATCCAAAATTTTTTTAACATCGGGCAGTTATCTGCACATGTTAGTAATATGGTTATTTCAGCAACTACAAGAATAATAATTAGAACAAGATGTTACTGGGATTTCAAATATTTGCTTTGAATTTGGACATACATAATCCGCCATAACAAGGAGATTCCATAATGTCAGAATGCATGTAGGTTCACACACTAAACATTTATAAGTGAAATATTTTTTTATGATTTATTTCTATATGTTATCTGCAATAATTTTAAATCTTTAATATCTGCTTATTCCTTTATTTTATTATAGTTTGTCTCGACAGATTGATATAAGAAAAACTGATTTGTCAAATAAGTGCTGGCAGGAACTGATTTTGCTGGGAGTGATACAAACTATTTCAGACATTGCACATAACTATCCTGAAATTGTGCAAGCTTTTGCGTATTTCGCATTCATTCAGAAGTTAACATTTTATGCTCAGTGTATGTTTATTTTATTTACTAATAGTGAGTTAGTTACATTACAAAATGAAAAGGTAACTATTAGTTTTCAGTGATCTAATTTTCTCTATGTCGGAATTTTAGAAAAAAATCCATGTTTTGAATAGATTGAAAATACTGTTGGTATATAAAGAATGGATTTTTGGTATTATATAAACCATCTCTAATTACAATATGAGAAAATGTTCATTATTGTTCTTGTTGAGGCACTGACAGATAGAAATTTGGAATACAGTGATCAAATTGGGTATATGTAGGATAATATATTCAATTTAAATGATTTTTTTTGAAATTTTATTTCAAATTAGACAAGATATTGTACAAAAATAACTGTTATTGCCGTGTGACAAGTACACTAAAAAAATAAGAAAAAGGGGAGGGGGAGAGGGCAATTAGATTGATCATGGTATATTGCACTTACAATTGCCTTAAAGTGGTTGGATTTCTATCTGTTGATTCATAGTATATATTTTATTTCCTTCCTATCACCCAAAGGAGTCATTGCACTATCTACCATCAAGGGACGTACTCTGTAGGGGTTACTGGTTCCTCCGAGGGGAAAAAATAGTTTTTAAACTAATTTAAAATTCAAAAATTATTTTAAATTATAGCAGTTTAGTATTTTTACTATATTTTCACAATTTTAATAATTTTTATTATTTACAATATTTCATTGTTTCAATGAAATTCGAATCATTTTCACAGTTCCATCAAATATTTAATTGTACAGTTAATGAAACAAATAAGTGTAGTTATGATAGTACAAAAGGCAAGTTGCAATTTTAAGGACTGATTGTCCAATATTATTTTTTAATTGTACTATGATGCCATGATATTTAACTTCATTAGGAATATTCACAAACACAATGAATGGAACAGATGCAAAGCTAATAAAATAACTGCCCATTACAACTTGAGACTTAAAATTATTTTTTAACGGAATCATGTTTGAGTCAAATTTATTTTAAATTAAACCCATCCAATATCCCCCAAAACAGCTAATTAAAAAATATATTAGGATTATGCACAGGATTATTTTTGTAAAAATATGCCACATAGCTGTCTACATATTCAACTTGAAATGCCATTGATTACAAAAGGCAACATGCTGTTTAAAAAAAAAAAATCAGTTTTATGCAATTGAAACAAATGATCTTGATCATCAGTTCTTGTTAGCAAGATTCGAGCTTGTTGCCTTACATGGAGTATATTTGCCTGAAATTATCCTGACCCAAGTTCCACCAGCAATCAATCAGATATGCAGTGCATATTATCCACTTATTTGCTGGTTATTGCATGGCAGAGTACTGTCGACTTGATGTAGGAAAGGCCGGACCATTTTAGATACCATGTGCACAGGAGCAGATTTTTGTATATCCACGATTAGAAGTATGTCATATTCATGGCTAGATCTGCAGTATCACAGGCAATGGGAACTAGGAATTAGGCTTTACTTAAGTAAACACTTTAAAGTATAAGCATTAAACTAAAACCTAATATATAAATATACATTTGTAAGACAATTAAATCTACAATAGCTTACATAGAAATGAAAAGAATCAAATAAAAACAAAGAAAAGTTGTTTTGTTAAATTGTGAAAGCTTCTTTTGTTTTACATTCCACAACGAATTTTGTAAACGTCTCTTTAACCCTCTAACAATAATTTGCTTTTATATAATATATTTTTAATGCACACCAAAGCTGCAGATTCCTATTAAATTTCGAGAAAGTCTTTTCGCTTGTTTGTATAAACATAAATTAACATAATTACAAAACGAAGAAATCTAGATCTAATCTAGAAAATTTAAGAAAAAAATGTAACTTCTAAAGTGTAGAATTTGGAAATCAGTCCGTCAAGGATTGATTTATTATCACTCTGTACTTTCACAAGAATGTAAACGCGACTACTCCGAAATGCAACGATTTAAAAGTATGAAATTTGGTTCCTGACTAAAAAAGCAGCTCCAAGTTGAATTTTGTTATTGGTTGGAAACAACACATCTATGTCGCTCTCTATTTTTCGTTATTATTAACCCATTCTAGAAATGAATTGCCTAGAATCACTCATACATTCAGTATAAATGTCAAAAATCTATATATTGTAGGGAATAACAAGCAAAACATTCTTGGTCTCCCCAAAAGTTATCCATTTTATGTTGGGAATTTATTTTAGTTTTAATTTTATATTTAGAGTATGTATAAAATTTTCGGGAAATCACTCTAGTTGGTTTCTTCACTAATATTATCAAGATTTTTCAGAAAATTATTTTAATAACTGGGTGCAAATTTTAGTAGTTGTAATAATTTTAGAGCAAAGGAATCTTTGTCTTTCCCATTTTTTGCTGACTGGATAGAATTCCTCATCAGGTAACATAACTGATTATCAGTAGATACACCAATGCTTACACATTATCTTTCAAAGAATCATTTATCTATACTTATAATAAAGCTCAAAGTGTGTGTTGGCGCTCCACAGGTCAGACTGTTGGAACTACAGCTACCACATTTGGTACATGTATACCTTGGAGGTTGGGAATGTGCACCTCGGAGCTCTTTTTTCGAATTTTTAATTAGAATTAGAATTAATTAAAATTTAAGCGAAATTTCGACGTTTTTCCGCTATAACTTCCAAAAATATTATCGCACAAACATGATTTTTACATCAATTTAAAGATAAAAAAAATTAGCTTTCTAATGGTATCAGTGTTTTAATGTATAACTTAAGCCTCTATTTTTAAAGAAATATTTTAACCATGTTTTTTTTTGAGCACGTGACTGGATAAAATAAAACAATGACGGAAGATCAAATAATGATAATAATAATAATAATAATAATAAAACTCCCATCGTAAATTAAGTCTAAAGAATTGCAACTTTTAGCATGTGACTGGATACAATAAAAGAAACATAAAATGTGATATTTTCTAAAAAAATAAATGCAAAGCAAAGGTTTCTATAATCGTTTGCAACACCTAAATAATTTATTCAATATTTTTTTTTTCCCTTTTTCGCTTTCTTTAAAAGAACATTTTCTATTTTGGCAACATCACAGAAAAAAAAAACATTTTTAATTTCAGGCCAATCAATGCCCGAAATTACTTCAAGGCTAATGAATATGTGACTTAATTGAAAATTTTAGAATGCATTACTCATGGCGAACTAGCTGGTCGCCAAAGGCGGCTAGTCATAAAAATACACAACATTTTGGCAAATAGCTGCTCTGTAAGGCAATGTAATATTAGTTTCTAGAAATATTTATATTTCAGTTATACTGTTGATTTTAATAATTTTATTTACTTTTAAATTACAAGGATGGGAAAACAGATAAATGTTCAAATGTTAACCTCTTGTGTGAATTTCACCACTAATTAGATGACATCTTTGGATTTGGAAAGATAATGGTGTGTTAACTAAAAGTCCCAGGAATACTTGAGATGTTTATGGATTCTACATAATTAAATTATAATGTCCATAAATGGCTTAATTTTAGCTTATTATTTGAATCTGATTATTCACCACATTTAGGCATCACAGTTAAAAGGTTATTTAATTGATTATTTCAAAGCATCTATATAAATTTTAAAATCACAGTTATATCCAGAATGCTTAAAAACCAGGTTACTTTTTAATCGTTAGGAAACACTTTTTTTTTTTTTGATAACTGGAATTGGAATGTTGTCTACATCAACAAGAGTTCCCTAAACAATAAAATTTTAAAACTCCAAAACTCAGAGTAAATATTCAAACCACTAATACGACATAACAGCATTTAAAAAGTTCTAATTTTCTGATATTGATTCAATTTAAATTGCTTCAGGCTCCCAAACATAGAGAAGAAATCAATTTTAATTTCTGGAAAATTAGCACAAGTTTTATTAAATTTTATGAAATTATACTCAACATAATATAATAATTGTTAAATTTTCTTCTTGGAAACAGAAGAAAATTCAAATTTTGAGAGCTACTGTATCAATATATTATAAGCAAGTTCTAAAATTGTTTTGATATACAAAATTGATATTCAATTATCCTTTCATGTATTAGATTAGGATTTAAAATTTACAATTTAAGATAATGAATTATGATATTAAAAATGAAGTACTAACAGGAAACAAATGGAATATAAATTTTTCTTTACTATCCCTCTTCTAGAATTTTTTGAATCCTTAGCAGTTTATAAAAACTGCATATGTATTTTTTTAATAAGTATAATTTGTCTCAAACAATTTTTGCAGCATCTGGTAAAAAAAAGTTTCAAGGCATTCTATACTTTGACTTATCACTATGTAATTCATCTCTGAATAATATACTTAAAACAAAATTAGAAGAAAAAAAGTTGATAGTTGGTTGATGACAAGTATACTCACAAATTCTAGGAATAATTAAATTAAAAAAAACATTCCCAAAGAAGGAATTCTAGATTCTAGAGATAAAAAGGCTAGAAATTCTAGACTTTGGAAGTTGATTTTCCATTAAAAAAAATCAAAATGCTACATTTTCGAGAAATTATTTAAAAAATAATTTTTGTCACAGATTAGAGAATATGATGGACTAAAAGTCATTTTTTATACTTTATTAAATTAGGAATTTCAAGAGAAATGTATATATATATTAATATTTTTCATTGGCACCAATAATGGAAATATATATGTTTGAATTTCAAGTAAGTATATTTGAAAAGAATGAAAACTGCATTAATTTCTTCATCTGTTTATTTTCAACAAACTTTTTATAAAATATCAACGATCAAGATATCACAATGGGTAAGGATGCAAATGCAGTAAATATTTAGGCTTAATTTCTAAATTGAAATGTATTATATTAATTTTAGATTTCATTAGCAGGATAATTCTACTTGATTTTTTTTAAATTAAAAAAGCAAGTGAATTACATCGTATTAATTGCCTTAAGCATGAAGTATCTGATGTTAATAAAATTTTATTCATGCCTATATGTTGACAAGCCTTAAATATTTTTTTCTCTCCTTTGTATATATGCTAAGAACAAATGTTACATCATAAATTCAATAGGATTTTCGCTTTGTCATTACATTACAGCCTTTAATATTGTTCAAAACTACATTCGCTCAGTACAAAAATTAAAATTCAAGTAACATTTATTAATTTTTTTTCCAGTTATTAAACAAACTGTTTTTATATAACTAAATGTTTCAAATTGTTATGATTATCCAGTCACTGATAAATACAATAACCATCTACTAATTTTTCCATGTTAATGATTAAACTTTCAATAATTACAATAAACTGAATTAGCCAAATCTGAATAATTATCTATTAAACAATAAAAACCCTTTTTTTAGATAGTAAAATATAATAAAGAGGGATAAGATTTGCCTAATTTAGTTTCTTTTTCATTCTAATACTATATGCATGATTAATTTGAGATCTTTTCTTGATATAAAGCAAAAGCAAATTTTACAATTATATTTATTATGAGCTAAAAACGAGATATATATAGAGAGAAATAAATAGAAGCAAAGAATTCTGTAACAATTATTTTTAAATGTCAATGTCTGAATTTTTTTTTTTTTTTTTACCATTCAAAAAAAAATATTGTAAAAAAAATCAAGCTTGTTATTTAAATGTGCAGTTAAATGACTAATACACCCAAATAAAAATTATAATTATGTAATTATATTATAATTATATATATCAGCTGTCTGAATGATACATGATTTTAAAATTTAAAAGTGCAAGCTCATTAAATTTGGTTTTTTAATTCCTTTTACATTTAGACTTAAATCAACTGTTTATACAGAGATTCAAAATGATTTTTTCAGTGCAATTACAGTTTTCCAACATAGGCAATAAATATGGCATACTATTGAAATGGAATATTACATACATGCTATTTAATGAAGCTAATATATATTTAAATAGACAAACTGCTTAAACAATTAAAAAGATCAGCAGAGTTTTAACATTTTTTTTAATAATCAGATTGCATGACCTTTTTAAAGGAATGAAATATATATATTTTTAATGGAATGCTTTTCTGAGAATAAAAATCAATAGTATTTTAATAGGTCCATTGATTACAGGAAATGAGAACACAATTATATTTAGGCTATTGAGTGGCTTTAGTAGATGTTCCTACTTTTTTCTTGTCTTTTTTCTTTAATCCATCCATATTTCCTTTCAATAAATTAGCATAAGCCTGTTAATGAAAATGTTAAGCATAAATTAGAAAAGTATTTAAGAACATTTGCATCAGTTATGTATATAATATAATGCAAATATTAACTCACCAGTTGAAATTTGTTCACATCTTTTGCATTAACCTGAAAAGAAAAAAGTTCAAATATGAATAAGTAATAAATACATAAAAGAAAAGCAATAATAAATTAAAAATGAATTTATGGAAGAAATATAAGAATAAATACAATTAATTTACTTACTACAGTACTAAGTTTTTTATTTCCCAGATGAGCTCGAATTAAACATTTATACTCAGATACAGTTGGTAATGGATTTGTAGCTAATTTTGATGGACGTGGCTTAGGCTTTGTTCTACCATCATCTGAAACAATAGACTTGAATTACAACCCTTTTAAATATGATTTTATAAATACCATGAAGAAAATAAAATGTTATTCTTTTTATTAAAAATACATCAAATTAATGCCACAATATATTGCTTTTCATTAAACAATGATACAGTTTAATTTTCAAGAAACATTTCAACTGTAAATTTTGTCAGAGTTTTTAATGAATTTGTAATTTTTCAAAGAAAAAGTTTGGCAGGAATAATTCAAGACAATTTTTTACAAAAACATAGAAAAAAATTAAAAAATTCATAATTAAGTCCAAGAAGAGTAACTTTAGTTTGACTAAAATTGCAATTGAAATATATGTTATAGCATTGACATTATTGAAGTGATAGCTGACAGGTAAATGAATATCTGTAGGTATATAGTTTTGCTCTAATATGAGGAGATTTTTTGGTAAAAGTGTAGAATAGTGTACCCCTTGCTGCGCCAAGGATGCCAAGTCGCCAACAAAGATGGCGGACAAAATAAACAAACTGTTCCGCGGAACAGTTACGGTTGCCCTTTCCCGCCTTTTTATTTAGAATGTTTAACTAATTATAATTATTTGTTTAATACTGCCCGGTGCCTTCTACAGATGCCGAAGGCATCTGTAGAAGGCACCGGGCAGTATATTTTAACTTTAAAAAAACATCCTAGGGCTTCGCTTTCATACGGAGCGGGAATACAGTAGCTTCGCTAGCAAATTGAACAGATGGACGGTGTGGATTAAGGAATAGTGTATAATAATATTACAAGAGAGAATAAATGTTATAGGAACGAATATTACACAGAATTTTTAATATTTAATGTACTTACTTGCTTTATTTAATCTTTTCATAAGCACTTAACAATTCATAACACTCCAAACATTCTTTCCAAGCCTCATCAACTCATTAAAAAAAATATTCCAATCACTCTTCATCCATTCAGCAGGTTCGAAATAGTGCCTAACATCCCAACTACCAAACATCCACTCCTGTACGATTGCAGACATAGTAATATTTCGAGGAACCAAACGTTGGAGCACCAAAAAAATTACGAGAACTGCAAATAATTCCATCGCAGACTTCTCTTAATACGAAAACGCAGACGATTTGCGAATTCGCATAGTGATAGTTAAAAATGAGAAAACGAAAATTTGTTTTTGTAAATATTAACACAAAAAAATGAAATAAATGTTATTTTAATTAATATTAATTATATTCTATAAACTTTCTTTATATAATAAATTTTAAATTAAAATAATAAGCAAAATTTAAATAATCTAAAATCGATATTTTAAATATTAAATTTATTATAAAACAGTTGTAGTTCCTGAACAACTCAACTATTGTAAAAACTAGTAAACAAAACAGAATTAGGGTTACTGTAAGAAAGTTCCGTTGGGTTGCCATATTGGCGATAAACTCGGGGGCACACCGTGCTACACTTTAACCGATTTTTTCCCCCATTTATTCATGATTTTGAAATTAAATATGGCAGTAAAAGGCGTGGGAGGATACTTAGAAGTGATATCTATTTCTTTTGTCATGTCACAGAATAATAAATATTTTAAATTTTTTAACAGCAGATACATGACTTGTTTTAAGAAGAAAGTTTGTAAATAGTAAAAAATGATATTGGCAGAATGATAATGCATTAAAACCCCTGAAATAAGTAAATTAATTCAAAAACATTTTAATGTAATTATTAAAAACAGCAACAACAGCAAACAACAACAACAACAACAAAAAACAGCAAACTAAATTTTTTTTTAGCTATCTGATTAAATATAAAATCCTTCATCTTTAAGAACAGAACAGATCTTTAAAAAAAAAAAAAAAAAAAAAAAAAAACCTTTCTAATTTCATATTTAATAATCAATTCTTGATAGTTAAATACTGGGAAATATCAAAAGAGGATAAAAGATTTAAAATATACTTAACATTTATAATTCTGACTAAAATTATTTTCATGAAATATGATATTAATTCCTTAATAGACAATATACATACATCTTTTCATTGTTATATATATTGATCCAGCACTTCTAGATTTTTGAAAAAGCCTTGTCAGCTCAGTGAGAAACTGAAATAATAAAGTGCTTGGTTTTACAAAATACATATATTTCCTAAAATTTATTATCTTTAAAAAAAACATAAACATAAAGAATATATATATATATATATACACACAGTAAAAGCTCTTTATTTGTGGGCTGTATGTTCCATAAATATGCCACGAATACAGAAACCGTGAATACGGAATGGTAATTTATATGGGATTATTGGGGATACACTCCTAGGTGACAAAATAATAATAATAATTAATATATATATATATATATATATATATATATAAAAATCAATTTAATTAAAGTGTTTGAACATTTTGATTAATTATCTTAAGGCTTAGACAATGGTTTGAAGAATTTTGTAATTTTCTCTCACTTGGCAGTTTTTAAAAGCTCCTTCAATTCAGACTGATACACAGCAGTCACATTAGCAATTTGTCTCTTAAAAATAAGACTTCGTTCCATAGACATTCATAACGAAATCGCAAAGCTCATTTCCCATTCTTACACCTTCACTAAGATTTTTCAAATTAAATGCCACGTTTCCAGTGCTTGTTGAAGCCTCTTCTTCAATGGGTTGTGAATTTAACATTTCCTCCAAGTTGGTTTCAGTCAAATCTTCATCTTGTGATTCAAGCAATCCCTGAATGTCACTTGATTCTTTCTGTTCGAACCCATCTCATCCTATTCCACTAGATATTTAGGCTATGTTTGCAGTTTGCATTTAACAACATACTTTAGACAAAGTTGTAATAAGATCTATTTTACTTCTTTATTAGTCCATTTGATGGCATTTACAAAGGATATTGGATTGGATAACTATTGGAATCCTTTTATTATTACGTATGTACTTATTAGATCCGTGAATAAAGAAATTTTTATCTGTGAATATAGGAATTGGGTTGCATTTTTAAAATCTGCGAATAGTGAAAACATGAATGAAGGAAGCGCGAATAAGGTGCTTTTACTGTATATATAATGAAAAATATCTTAACCTTTAATGTAAATAATGACATTATAAAGGAAATAAAAGAGACACACACATACACAAATTGTACCTATTGAATTAGTTTTATTACATACTAAAAGTAAGTGACATAAATGAAAATTTTAATGCATTTCCAAACATAAAAAAAAGGTTAAATTTTTTAAAGCAACAAATCATTAAATGTAAAAAGAAAATTATAATATGTGTTATTAGATGCTTTCTAGATATGTTATTATATCTAGAAATGCAAAGTACTTTTCATTAGCAAAATAATGGAAATAATCCAATATATGGATTCTTAACTTTCAAAGCATACAATTTGATCATATAGCTTAGACAGTTTTTAAAGTGAACGGACCAAAACATAAAACTTATTTCTGTTATTGAGAGAACAGTTTATCTGTGAATGTTAAATAAAAACATCTCACTAAACAGTAATCTGCTTTTGAAATATACCAGAGAAATTGAAAGAAAAAAAGTTATATTATTTAGAGAATTAAAGGAAATCAAGATTATGGGTTATCAGTTTGAATTTGATTCTTCTAAATTAATAGGTAAAGGAAAAAAAAAAAAAGTTGGAAGAGCCATTTTTATTTGAAATACTTTAGTATTATATATATATCTTAATTTAAAAAAAAAATCTTATATTAGTTTATTGCGCTTTATTCTAAAATTTCTCTAATTTCCCAAGCTAAATCTCCCTTCCTTTAAATTTTATTATTTTTAACACATGATCTCTAAAACTGCTGATCTATAAAATATTAATTGCTCAAATTATTTTAAAAAAGAAATCTTTAAGATAAGATGATATATAATCCTTACACTCAAAATAAAAACTTTTCTTCAGATGAATTGCAAATATACATATAAGTTTACAAAATAATAAAAAATCCTAATAGTTTATAGTACTTGAACCAATAAGGAATTTCAAAAACATACTTATTTAAATTTCCATATTTTTATATGTTGAAAATTTAATTTTACATTAATAAGCAGATTCCTCTTACACTGAAAACTATCATTAATTATGATAACAGTATCATGTTATCACATTTTAAAAATAAATTACAGATGGCATTGCAGTTTATCAGACGCTGGACACTTTGAATAATGTTACGAACAACTCTTTAACTGAATTTTAAATAAAAAGAATAATTTTAATTGAAAATGTCAAAACTTTCGAAGTGGAATGAGATTAAGAATTAATAATTAAATAAAAAACATTCATTAAGAAATTTGATAAAATTCTAAACACACATATTGCGTGCATATAATTATTTATTCCCTATTGAAATGCAAAAAAATTAAAGAACTTAACTTACAGCTTCATTTTCAAGTAGAACCATGGTGCTAAGAGTCTGTTTACAGCATTGCTTTGGGATTTCGTCGTGTAAGAAGCTCTTCACTTCAATTCTTTATGAGTCCTATGTAAATTTTATTAGAACCTGAAATTATTGTAAAGTCGCCTTAATGGCAAAGTAAATAAAGAAATATGGGACTTCATATTAGAACGGACTGCTATACTGTTTGATGAATGACTTTGTTTTAGTGCATTTTAAAAACTATTATTCTCATCGATTCTTTTAAAATAATATTTAAACAGTTAATCAGCAGATTCTTTGCAGGTGGCAGAGAAGTTTGTTGGATCATTTGTAAAACAACAGATGAAATTATTTCATATGACGGTGCATTTCATATTTCGTATGGTGGTATACGATGAAGGCAACTGGCAGAGAAGTGTGATGATTAAAGCAATGGAATGGTGAAATTATTTATAACAGTTCTTGAACCAAAAATTCAGATAAAAAGAACCACCTGAATTAAAAATTGGACCATTACTCTGGGAGGTGAAACTGGCACGGAATAGAGCTTGGTACCTTTTGGAATGTGACGTGTAATGTAACCATTAGACAAAAGTGAGACTCCTTGCCAATGACTGTTACTGGCTTATTCAGGCTGTTACTTTTGGAGATTCTCCCTCCAGTAAATCAGAAGGGAGAAGAACGACATGCGTTGCTGTTGAGTGATGATGGGTGTGACTGTTGAGTAAGTGGTTGTGTGGCTGTAGCGTCTAATGCACCTTACCCATTTTATTTGGCGTGCGTGGAACGTGCTTTTCTGTAGCACCAAGCGTTATGGAGAGCGTGCGTGAGTTATTGCCTCAAGTGAGTCTGATGACTTTAATTGCGGGTAAATGGCGCCACTACAGCTATACGAAGGGTGAAGATTCATTGTCTGAAGTTACCAATGTAGAAGGTGAAATTAGCTCGGAATAGAACTTTGGACCTTTTGGATTGCGGCCATGTAACATAACCAATAGACAAAAGTGTCATTCCTTTCCAATGGTTGTTACTGGTTTATTATCACCACACTATCACTTTCAAAGTCTTTTTCTGATTTCCCTTGAAACCTTTCTCTCCTTGAAGAATAAAGAAATAACAAGCTCTTCTGAGTTAGAGGCGCATCAGAGGTTTTCCAATGAGGAGTGGGAGAGAATAAAAATCCGACTGGGGGACATGCCCAATTTCTTTACTTTAAATTTAAAATAATTCACAATTATGAATTTTACATTTGATAAAAGAAAATTATGAATTTCAGTTTATTATCAGAAAATTGTGTATTTTAGCTTATTATTAGAAAATTATGTATTTCTTTATTTTTATTCAGTTATTGACTCTTTCTTTCATTGTTAAATATTTACAAAGATATTTGTAAAAAAATGCCTTCAGTTTTTTTTTAATGACCATCAAAAGATTATCAAAATTTGAATCTGGTTTTTATGAGTAACTAAGACCTAATTTTAGAAAAATAATGATTATATTTCATTATATGTAAAAGGATTATTGATTAATGTATATAGACAGAAATATAAATTGCACCAGAATTAAGGGTTAAATTAAATGAACTAATGTATTATTCTACCATAGAAGTTCTGAAAAATGAATGTATTAACTGAATTCAAAAATTACTGTAAAAGAAATTTTATAGAAATTCTTAATAATAAATTTAAAAAAAAAATCGTTTTCCAAAATTCTGTTTTTTTAGCTTGCCCCTAATATAAAATAATATTTATAAAATTTGTAACACTGAGCAGGAATTCAGATGTATTTCGAATCAGATGAATAAGTATGAGTGGACAGTAGAAATTTACAACAGTTTTGAGCCGAACGATTAAAATGCCGAAAAGATATGATATTGCTGTTTCTCAAAAAGGTTGGAGAAAATATTTTATAAATATATGTACAAACTTATTATTATATGTAAGATATGAAAAAAATGATTTATAAAAAATTGACCACTTAAATATCAGATTCCCCACGTATTTATTTTTAAATATATATTTAGATTTAGGAAACTAATGTATTTTACTAAGAAACAGTTAGATCTTGAATATGAATATCATTATCTTCATTTTTAGGTACGAGTTCTTATGGTTAAGCACGTTTCCCCCTGAAATTTTTGCAACCTAATATTACTCCCAAAAAGATAATTTTATCTCTTCAGTTTCATGGAATAGTTTTAATAACTTCTTCGTATACAATTATGAGCCTTCCAGGCTCATTTAATTACTGAAATTTTAATTTTTAATCTGCAATTAAATTAAAGTATCAGGGAATTTAAAATGCAAAAATCATTACTGTAAATGCACTTATTCTAGGGATTAAAATGAATGTGTCATAAATAAAATCTACCATCTAATAGGAAGTTAAGTAAGTTCGTATATCAAGGAGGCTAATGTGTAAGATATGCATATTCTATGAATAATTATTATAATCATCCTTTTATTACCTTTAACCAAGGTCTATTAAAAATTTAGAAACATCCGAAATTATATAGTTTTTACTACAAAGAGTAATGGAAAGAAAAAATAAAAAAAAGATACGTTTCCCAGTTACATTGTCATAATACTGAATTGAGAACCTGAAGAATTTAAGTAATAATTTATTTAGCAAATTTAATGCATACTTAAATAAATGCATTAAGTGAAGCTAAAAAAAACTACCATACCACTTGTATTTATTTGTTATTGTCAACCGTAGCCGATAATATTTCTTTAGTGTAATTATTCAGTCTGAGCAATTTGTCTAAAAAACTACTCAGTTGTTTAAACATCATTAGAATTATGCAATTTACTTATTCCAGCGATTTTTAAAGAATCCGCATGATTTGGTTGTTGCAAAGTAACCTTTCTTGTCATGCAAATCGTACAAGAGTGTTGAGAGAAAAGAGAATTTTATTAAATTTTGTTTACCATTGATTAGATTTTAGACAAACAGTTTTCACGGTGTAATAAATAAAATAATTTTTAAAAAAATCGTAATCGAGGAAGATTAAATTGACTCTATTTAGAATGAGAGAATTTTAGAATTTATAATGTAATAATAATAATATAGATGAATTAGGGAAAGCAACTCGATCAAGTATAATATAAAAGCATTAATTTCCCGATTAGTTCCACAGGTAGGTAATCAAAGTATTTGATGGAAACAATTTTTTTCATAACCCACGATAACTTCTTATCCGAAAGACAAATATTAGTCGGCAAAAATGCGAAGTCTTTTCTACTTGCTAACTTACTGTTTACTCTTCTAAACATAATAACGCTAAATGACAACGTATGACGTTTAAATAAGATGCCTGAAAATTGTGGACTTAACGTTAGTGATATCCATTGCATTGAGTTCTTAATCACCCTGTCAAAAATGCTTAGGAAAATGCGATAATTTATTTACATGTCCCTTTTTCAGTTGTATAGCCAACCGCAGTGCAAATTAAAAATTTGACGAACCTCACTTAAATATGTCTGAAAATTTGTGGATATAGTCTTCAACATAGATCGAATGCTGTGCGTAATCGGCAGTCCAAAAATTTTCCAAAGAATTCACTATCTTATTCACTTTTTTGGATGCATTTCTAAAACTAGTGCAAATTATAAGCTTGTTGAATGACAATTTAGATAGACGTCTGAAAATCTGCGTCTTCGATATCAACTGCAACGAGTTCCTAGTTTGCGGACCAAAAATTGCCAGCGTAATGCGCCTATCACTTTGTGAATATCTGATTCACTTGATATTTTGTCGTTTATATTGTCGTTGCTGCAAATTAAAAGTCGAATTCTACGACATTTGAATCAAATATTTGAAATTCTATGGATTTAACGTCGTTGACTATTGCAAAAATTATCCACAAAATGCGGCATTTTATTGACCTGCCAACCTATTGATTATTTTGTGAAATAAAGTGAAACCTCTTAAAGCTTTACTTGGATATTTGGACAGTTGCAACATTACTCGTTGGCAGAGGGTGGTAAGCAGTTCCTGACAAGGGATCATTTGCCTCCTTTGCTTTTGTTTAAAACATGACAAAAGAACTAGTAGTTTTAAATCAAGGCGATAAATTGCTGATCGCAAGTAAGAGATGTAACTGCACTAAATGGAACTCAAATAAAATAATATTCTAATGATGATTAAGATCGTGTTAAAAATGATATTATTCGCCATGCCGGCAAAGAGCTCAAAATTAAGATAAAAAAGAATTTAAAAAGCTATCTCAGGACTAACAATTTAAAAACTTTCATAGGTATATGTGCTGCGTGCAAAGGACAGCCAAAGAAAATATAAAGCTAAAACTAAAAATCAAAGGACTGGCGTAAAATAAGAATTTCTGAATAATGCAAGCAATAGAGTCTATGTAATATTAAACAATAACTATCATCCAAACATAATCAATAAAAAAATGCGTTAAAGATAGGCAATTTAAACTTAGAAAACACTTAGATAATTAGAAAATTATAATAATAAAAGAGTTTTAGAGAAAAGAGGGAAAACATAAATAAATAAAAGGAAAAATAAAGAAAAATGAACAAGAATTAGTAACTATATGCATTGTCCCAGTCTTAAGTAGAGTCCGTATTGAGGAACTAAAGTCCAGAAAAATCTTTAATTTTAACTTTTTTTTCTTACAGTAGAATATTCAGTTTTAATGATACTTTATATACTTGATGTATTATTTGAAAGACTCAGGGAATAGTAGTGTCTAATAGAAGTTAGATACCATTACAAAAATTGATTCTTGAAAACATTAAGAGGATCACAAAAATGGTATACACCATGATATTACCAACAAAAAGTACCTTTTTCTTTGTTATAAAATAATATATGGCTCAACTGAAAAGAAAGTTCAAAATAGGGAAGATTAGCTCAGATAGCGAAAAGAATCAGAAAACACTATTATTCCATTTAACGAATACAGCTTATGGTGGAATGTAGATTACTATGATCTGTGCAGGGAGCAACAGGACGTATATTTTCAGGAATATTTCTTTAATATTCACATTCACACATTAAACAAACACAAAGGCAAGATATTTACGCGCACAACTTAACAGTACAGTATCACATATTATTCTAATTACACTAGAAATGCATTATGGGATGGCCAAATCTGGCATCGCCATTTAGTATCCAAAAGGAAAAGAGTAGTGTAACTGCAATATCCTCCCTTTCACCTCCTAAGACCATCTTGGCGAGGCGGTTGGATTTTGGATAATTTGGTGTATGTCCCTGAATTATCATTTGAAATAGAAGGCTGTTTGGGAGGTCTGCTTGGAGTGAGTTTGGGAGGTCTATTTGAAGTTTCTTTGGGATATCGATCTCTTTTCCTTAAATCCATCACAAGAAATTGGTTCTGCGTTACGTTTTCAAAAGGTGTGAGAGCTGATGCATGATATACACCTAAAGGTTCATGAGTTTTGTCTCAATTAGCTATTATGATAGAAGGTGATTTCTGAGATAGAATGATATAAGGTCCATCTTTTCATGGCATAAATTTTGCATTTTTGTGTTGGTTCGCTTTACGTAATAGGCGAAGCTTTACCCAAACTAAATCATCAAGTTTATATTGTAATTAGGGCTCGTTTTACCTGATTTATCTGCGAATGTCTTTCAATGACCTTGATGTTTCTTGATATTTTCTTTAATTTAAGATGTATTCCTCTCAAAACTTTTTAAATAAGGTGTAAATTCTTGGACAAAATTATCATTATGAATGGCAGACCGTAAATCAGCGGTAATATCGTCTAAAGTTCTTAATTCCTGGGCAAAGCTGTGGTAAACTCCAGTATAATCAGTGGTTTCATATTTTGGAGTGTTTAATACAAATCTAATTGCTAGTAATTTCTCAATTCATAAGGTATGGTTGTTACCTACCATGATTGTCAAATGAAGTTTCAAGTCTCGGTTTTTACGTTCAACAGGATTTGTCTGTGGATGGTAAACGAAAACTAAACGTTGATTAACATTTAATGCATAACACAAATGTTGCATGATGGCGCTAACAAACTGTGTATCATTGTCACTTATTAGATGACGTGATACATTTTTAGCTGCCTTTAATGGGAATAACTCTACTAATTTGTCGCGTAATCCTCAACGATGAAGCTCCACTTCATACCTTTACTCATTTCTGCTAAGGGTCCAAAAATATCGATAGCTAGGCTTTCAAAAAGTTGAGCAGTGTCTGTAATTGACCAGCAGGTTTTTGGTTCGTTGTTTTATATCTTATACAATCTTCATAATTTTGGCATAATCGGTAATGTATTTCCTCATGTCAGTCCAATAGTATCTAGATGATATTCAAAAAAAAAAAAAAAAAAGGTTCCATTGGCTCCGTAATGAGAAGTTGTAGGAGCATGATGGTGGAGTTAAAATTTTTTTTCTATGTCATGAAATGGGACAACTAACTGAGTTTTTTCCCTTTTAGTGTTTGGAGAGTAATGATAGAGTACTGCTTGGCGTATCCTCTTTGTGTTCAATTAGGGAAATAGATACTTTTGTCAATATCCTCGAAAGAATCTATGATCTTCTTGAGTTCAGGATATTTCAGCAGTTCAGTTCTAAGTTCAGCAGCTGCTCTTAATGGGACATCAATAATAATAGTTTGTAATTCGCAAGTTTCTTTATCATTGCATTCAGATCAAGAAAGCATGTCAGCCACAACATTGCATTTGCCAGGAAAATAATTGATTTTCAAGCTGTAAGACTGAATCTGAAGTGTCTATCTGGATAACCTTCCAGTTGGGGACGATAAAGTCATTAACCACTTTAAGAGCTAGTGATCAGAATCCACTGAAATATCTGTACCCTAAATTTATTCAAGACCAACACAACAGCCAAAGCTTCTATTTCAGTTGTCAGGCAATTGTTTTCAGCCGAGTTCAAGAGTCTACTGGCATATTCTATTGCTCTTTCATCGGCAGGAATTTTTACTTGTAGAACTGCACCTAAGACATAAGCACTTGCACCCGTTCAAATAATAAAAGGTCTCGTAGGATCACCTTGTTTCAGTACTGGCGGAGTTGTCTATCAATATCTGAAAAATTTTGAATGAATTTCCTGTACCATGAACAGGTCTGCAGAAATGATTGTAACTGTTTAACATTTCTTGAACCAGGAATTATTTTATTTCTGCAATTTTATCTTGATTTACTTTAATTCCTTTAGGAGTTATCCATAATCTGAGATATTTCACACGAGTGCATGCAGATTTGCATTTTTCTCTATTTACACACTTAAACTTTCGGAGTCTTTCGAAGACATATTGCAAGTCTTTATTATGCTATTCAAAAGTTTCGGAGAGTACAAATATATAATCTAACAAACAAGAATATTCACTGTAGGGAATCCATTTTGGAATTGATCCATAAATCGTTGAAAAGTTGCTGGAGCGTTTCCGAGACCAAACGTACCAAAATGGCATACAAATGTAGTTTTGTCCATATCAGCAGGATTGAATTCAATTTAGTGATATCAAGTCTTAAAGTCAAGGGTAGACATAAAAGCAATAGATTTTGCATCGTGTAACAATGTATCCATAACCGGGAGGGGATACTTGTCAAGTATGGTTATAGCATTTAGTTTACGGTAATCTACACATAATCTGATAGTTCCATTAGGTTTGGTGACTAAAACTACCGGTGTTGCATAAGGCGATTTGCATTCTTCTCTAGTATCATTGACTAAAAGTTTGTTAATTTTTTTTTGTTTAAGAGCCTCTTCTGGTTTGGTGACAATCTGTAAGGTGTAGATGCAACTGGTGGATGGTCACTTGTGTTAATAAAGTATTTTACATAAGGAATTGACTCTCACCCTTGTCGAAAAATATCTTAATTTTCATTAAGGAAGGAAGTTAAGCAATTTCTAGATTCTGTTCTTCTTGACGTAAACAAGGACTATTAGTTTTAAGTGTGACAGAATTTTTATGTACTAAACTATCAATTGTAATTGAATTCGTCGGACAAGAACTTCTAATTATTTCGACAGGACTATTATTTCTTGTTAAGGGGATATCTTTAGCAAAAGGTATTCTGCAGTTCGGTTTATCACCAAAATACCAGAAATTATTTTTCGTGTCCATTACAATTCCTGATTTCCTCCAAAAGTCAACTCCGAGGAGAGTACGATTTCCTTTAGCATACGGCAGAAATTGTAAATCAGTGCGAAAAGTTCGACCAAGCACTGTGATCGGCACTGTAGTTTTAAAAACAACTGATGTGGATTGTTGACCCTCTACCAAACAGGTAGCAAGGTCAATTTCCTTGAACTTCTGTCTACACTTCTTAAAAAAATTAAACACCAATTCTCCACCAATTGACTGACTAGCTCCTGTGTCAGCATAAATTGTTCCTGTAGCTTCACATTTTTTAATGGCAAGCAAGGCTACTGGAGAGGTAAAACCATGTATAGCATTAACCTGAACATTGTCTTTCTTTAAAGAACAATTTGGACATTTCGATTTTATAAAACCGGGATGACCACAACCAGAACAATAAACAGAATTTTCCACGTGTCGTGATGGCCTATTGTTTGAATTAGAAATAGTATTGTTGAGAGTACACGAAGGATCTTTCTCAAATTTAATGAATTGGGTTTTTTTTTAGTCCTGCTCACGGGTATTTCTAGAGAATTTTGGTTTGTAGAGTTCTTGCGATTATGGAGGTTTTGCTAATTTTTGATAAGGCGACTTTATGTTTTCACAAGAATCCAGCTTTTCTGCTAAGAAGTCAGGATCATTGAGATTTTCCTAACTATCTAAATAATGATTTTTATTTTCCTTTTTCTTGCGTACTGCTGACCATTCCTCCACCATTGAACATAGCAGTATCAACAGGAATATTTTTTAAAAAAAATATTCCAAAGGACATTTTTTCTTAATTTGAATCGTAAGGAATAAATCTGTTAATTTGTCAAATGAATTAATTTTCCAATTCATTGAGCCAATCTTCCAGGTAAGCTCGAAAATCGAAAAAGAAAGTGGTATGACCACGTTTCTAAAGTCGACTAAAAAGAATTCGAAATCGAACTGCTGTCAGCTTAAACCTTTGTAATAATAAATTACGGATATAGGTTTAGTCCTTAAATATTTCTTCAGATTCTCTGATTATTAATTTACTTTTATCAATTGGAAATACGCCAATTAAATAGGATATTCAATAGTCATTAGATGAATTTAAAAGCTTCATCTGTCTTTCAAACATAGTTAAAAATAATGCATATCATCTGTTTCGTAGGTAATTGTTAAAACGTAGGTAAGTACTATTTGTAAATCAAATCCCTTTGGAATGGAATAAATTTTATTAGGATTTGAAAGATTTAAACTTTGAAGACTAAGCTTCTCAAGCTTAAATGCTCTTTCCACAGCTAATTTTTCTGTTTCCAGTTTCTTTATTTACGCTTCTTCTAACTTTTTCCGTTCCTCAACAATGTTATTGAGCGAATCAGTCACAAACTGTTTGTTAACCGTAAAGAATCCAGATTTCATTATTTCATCATGAAGGTCAATTATTTTATCTTGGGATGTTATATCTAGGCCTAATTTAAAATGATGATAAAGTAAATTTTTTCCCCTTTAGATAGAAAAACATTTTTTCCCAAGAAATTATTAAAATGAAATACGAATTAAACAAGAAAATTTGATTATTCAGAAACAGTTATACAACTACCTTCTCCTTTGAACATACAAAAGTAATCAATGAAGCAAATAGAACAAAAATTATTTCAATTTTAAATTTTTTTTAAGAATGCAAAAAAAAAAAAAAAATCTAGTAGGTGATAATATATATTTTCAACAATGGAAATCAAATATTTATGCTCAAAATAACTTTATGCGTTTATATTACGGAAGAAAGTAACAAATAAAAACAAATTAAGTTCAAAATATTTCAATCGTTAATTTTAACTGCAAGTATGTATAAACACTTAATAAAAGAAAAGAAGATATAAAAACTATTGCTATTAAAATTTTTTCTATTAATAATGTACTGAAAAAGAATTAACTTTCAGAATTCTTAATCCTAAAAATAACGTTATGAGAATTTCAAATAAAAGCTGAGCGTTGAAAATCAGAAGAACAATTACATTTTGTTTTCGTGATTTGTGTCTAAGTTTATAGAAATGGAAGCACTAAATCAGAGACGAAAACCTATTAGAGCATCTTTTACGCGAATATGTAATGGAATTAAACTTGAAGTAGATGAAGAAAACTCGGACGAAGAATTTATTAGATCAAAATTGTCAACTTTAGAGCATTTGTCAGAACTTCGTTTTTATGATATCCAAATTTTAGATTTGGAATATTCTTCTGAAGACCAGTTTAACAGTGAGTGGGAAATCATTGAAGAATACAGAGAAAAATTAGATTTGATTAAAGTTGAAATATTCTTTTTGCGCCAAACTGTGAAATCAGTCGCCAATGTGTCTTCAAACTTAAACAAATGGAAACTCAAGCTGCCTGAAATAGTATTCTGTGGAGACATTAAGAATTGGTTGCCCTTTTGGGGTCAATTCCAATGAATTCATGATGATAAAGAAACTCAGAACGAAGATACATTTCACTACTTGATCCAAGCCACCATACCTGGTACTTGAGCACATAATATTGAGCGGAAGCAGAGTTTCCTGGCAACTGCGGAAAATTATCACAAAGTAATAGAAAGCTTGAAAAATAGATTCGAACGGGAGGAGCTGTTGATGGAATTTTATATCCGAGAACTATTAAGCCTAATTATTAAAAATGTAACTGAGCAAAGGAAAAAGTGCAGTGTGTCAGAGCTGTACGACAAATTAGAATCATATTTACGTTCGTTAGATTCAATCGGCCATGCTATTTCCACTCGTTGAATTTTGTATTCCCGAGGAGTTATTAAGAGTTTGGCAGAGAAATTATGCATCAATAATTACAGAAGAAAATACTTATTCCAAAATATTAAAACAATTATTATTATTTTTGAGAAATGACGTTGAGGGAGAGCAGAGAACTTCTCTGGCAAAATCTGGGTTCAGATTTGATTTTGATGCACGAAACGAAGGTAGAAGGGATAAAAGGTTCAAAAATTAAGATCCTGTGCCTACTGCGAAGGAACTATTCTCAGGTAATATGAAAATGTTTAACCTCGGGGTAAAGAACTCTTGCATTTTTTGTGATAAATCACCTGAAAGCCAAAACTGTTTTGTGGCTCAAAAATGAATTTAATTCAAAAGAATGATGAAGTTAAGAAGAGGAATGGATGTTTCATTTGCCTAAAAATTGGACATAGGGCCAAGCAATGTAGATCAACTGTCCGATGCTTGATATGCTTAAGAAGACATTGGGCTGTAATGTGTCCAGACTTACAAACATGTAAAAAGAAAGATAATGATAAAATTAAGGAAGAGGATGCACAAAAGGTATCTTTAGCAAGTACTAGTTTTAGTTGTTCAGATGAGGTGTATCTTCAAACTTTATTAGTGAATATGGAATATAATAGAAGTCAGAAAACGGCAAGGGCGCTTACTGACACTGGGTCACAACGTTCATATACACTGAAGTGACAAAAGTCATGGGATAGCAATATGCAAATATACAGATGGCATAGTATCGCAGCGAAAAAGAATAAATGCGCAGTTCGTTTTCCAGAGCTTTCATTTGTGTTCAAGTTATTCATGTGAACAGATTTTTCGTGATTTATGGCGGCACAACGAGAATTAACAGACTTTGAACGTGGAATGTTAGTTGGAGCTAGACGCATGGGTCATTCCATTGCGGATATCGTTAGTGAATTCAACATTCCGAGATCCACAGTATCAAGAGTGTGCCGAGAGTATTGAAATTTCAGGCATCACATCCCATCATGGACAGTGCAGTGGGCGACCACCTGCACTTAACGACCGAGACCACCGACGTTTGTGTAGAATGGTCAATGTTAATAGACACGCAACACTTCGTCAAATAACTGCAGGAATCAATGTGGGACGTACGAGGGACGTGTCCGATAGGACTGTGCAGCGAAATTTGTCTTCCTTGGGCTATGACAGCAGAAGACCGACTCGAGTGCCTTTACTGACAGCACGACATCGCCTGCAGCGACTCTCCTGGCTCATGAGCATATCGACTGGTCCCTAGACCAGTGAAAAACTGTGGCGTGGTCAGATGAGTCACGATTTCAGTTGTTACGAGCTGATGGTAGAGTTCGAGTGTGGCGCAGACCCCACGAAGCCATGGACCCAAACTGTCAGCGAGACACTGTTCAAGCTGGTGGGGTCTGCATAATGGTGTGGGCTGTTTTTACATGGCATGGACTCGGTCCTCTGGTGCAACTGAACCGATTACTGACTGGAAATGGTTATGTTCAGCTGCTTGCAGATCACTTGTAGCCATTCATGGACTTCACGTACCCACAAAACGATGGGATTTTTATGGATGACAATGCGCCATGTCACCGGGCCAGAACTGTTCGCGATTGGTTTGAAGAACATTCCGGACAATTCCAGCGCATGATCTGGCCACCTAGATTGCCCGATATGAATCCCATCGAGCATTTATGGGACATCATTGAAAGGTCCATTCGTGCCCAAACTCCTGCACCATCCACACTTTCACAATTATGGACGTCTATACAGACAGCATGGCTCAATATTCCTGCAGAGGACTTCCAACGACTTGTGGACTCCATGACACGTCGAGTTGTTGCACTTCGCCGGGAAAAAGGAGGACCGACACGATATTAACAGTCATCCCATGACTTTTGTCACTTTAGTGTATATTAAAAGGAACGTCTGAAGATATTGGGTGCCATTCAAATGGAACAGAAAGTTTAATTCATGCTCTTTTTTGTGGAGCCACAACAAAGAGAGAAACTCACAGACGTTATGAAGTGTCTCTTAGTAGCCTATATGGCAATTATTCTAGAAGATTAAATCTCTTGGAACAATTGAAGATTTGTGGACCAGAGACAGGTCTGCAGCCTGGACCATGTATGGAAGAAATAAAACAAAATGGTATCACTGTCTCCGATGTAGGATGAAAAGACATGAAAATAGAAATCCTTATTGGAGCAGACGTCACAGGTGCATTATTAACGGGAAAAGTTCACAAATTACAAAACGGGTTGGTTGCTGCGGAATCTTTGCTCGGATGGACAGTTATGGGAAGAATAAATTATTACACTTCAGAAAGTAATGTGTCTATAGTCTCCGTAATAACGACCCTGTTGGTTCATAGCAGCGACATTGAAAACTTGTGGACACTAGAGGCATTGGGAATTACAGATTCCAAAGAAAATAGAAGTGATGTCGAATTACAAGAAGCAGTATGGGATCATTTTAACAAGACCCTAAAAAGGGCAGAAGATATATTTGAAGTCTCTTTATTTTGGACCAACGAGGAAGACAAATTATCCAGTAACAGAGAAATAGCTGAAAAAAGATTAATTTAAACGACAAAGAACCTTGTGCTGAAAGATAAAACAGAAGCATACAATGCAGTGTTCGAAGAATGAGTTGAATCCAGAATAATAGAAGAGAAAAAAAGTGTGCACAGTCATTACCTTCCACACAGGCAGATATTAAAAGAGAACTCTAAAACATCCATAAGACCAGTTTTTGCTTCGTGCAAGCAGAAGGTCAAATTCTTTCCCTTAACGAATGTCTCGCAAAGGGTGAAAATTTAATCGAATTAATACCAAGCTTGCTTCTTTATTTTAGACAAGGAAAACTAGGAATTATTTCAGATATCAAAAGAGCTTTCCTTCAGATATCTATTCAAAAAGATGATCAGGATTTTCTGAGATTCCTGTGGTGGAAAGATACTGAACAAAAGGAAATAAAAGAATTTCGGCACTGTTGAGTAGTTTTTGAACTAAAATGTAGTCCATTTTTATTAGGTGACGTAATAAATTTGCATTTGGATCAGTGTGATATTTCTCTAAAAGCAACAGCTTCGAAATTGAAATCTTTATTTTATATAAATAAATGTGTCACGTCAGTCGATTCGAACGAAGAAGCAGAAGATTTTATTGCAAAGTCAACTCTATTAATGGCAAGTGGTAACTTTGACTTGAGAGAGTGGGAGCAGACAGAGAGGAGCGATTCGAAATCAACAATAAGTGAAACACTAAAGGTTCTTGGTTTTATGTGGGATAAGTTTGAAGATTCCCTGTTTTGTGACATACCTAATGTCGACTTAGATGATATTATAATTACAAGACGAAACATTTTATCCATTATACAGATAATCTTTGATCCAATTGATTTTAGCTGTCCTTTCACACTTCGACCAAAGGTATACTTACAAAATAATTGGGAAACTAAATTGAGCTGGGACGTAGAGCTGACTGTGGAAATCGAAAGAAAATTCTTGAAATGGGTTAAGGAATTACACTTGTTAACATCAGTAAAGATTCCTAGGCAAGTTACTGAGACCGATGGGCAGTCCTTTAGCCTCCATTCATTTTCCGATGCCTTACAGGGATCTTATGCGAGTGTAGTGTTTTTAAGTAGCCAAAAATTAGGTGAAGTGAAAGTGACATTGATGCAAGCTAAAGCCAGAGAAGCTCCGGTGAAGAAAACAACTATACCAAGACCTGAATTGCTTGCTTGCCTTATTGTAGCGAGATTGGCTTCATTCGTTAAGAACCTCAAAATCGTAATTTCAAAAGAGTATTACTGAATCGATTTTTCAACTGAGCTCTTCTGGACTTTTGTGAACAACAGAGTTTCTGAAATTAAGAACCTGACAGACTTTAGAAATTGGCACCAAATACCTGGTACAGAAAATCCAACCGACATGCCATGAAGAGGATGCTCAGTGAAGAAACTTATTGCATCCAGATGGTGGGAGGGGCCTCGTTGGTTGACAATTTCGGAAGATGAATGACTTCACTGTGTCAATTAATGACAAAGTGGAGGTTAACAAAGAAAAACGTAGAGAAGTACTGATGTCATTAAGTCATGTTGATGATTTTCCATCACGAGTCTTCAACTACTTTTCAAAGTACATGAAAATACTAAGAATGATGGGTTGGATATACAGATTTATAAAGAATTGTCTGAAGACAAAAGAAAGAGAAGACATGCGAATTAAAGGTAAATGAGTTAAAAATGGTAGATAAATCTATCATAAACATTATTCAACATGATGCATTATTTTCAGAAGATATAAAGAAGCTGAAGTCACTTAGTGTGTTTAAAGACAAGGAAGACATTTTACGTGTTTAGACTATTTTAACTGAAAGAAAGACCGTCTCAATTTTATTTTTCCCATGTTGCTTCCGAAAAAGCATGCAGTTGTGGAGAAGCTAATACTTCATAAACATTTATCTTTGTCTCATGCCGGGACACGTATTAATCTCCAAACTTCGAGAAACTTTTTGGTTTATCAAAAGCAGATCAACTATCTGAGGAACTTTATCTCAATGTATTAGATGCAGAAGGCATGAAGGTAAAGGACTGCAGACAGTGCCAGCTGCTTTAACCGAAAAAAGAGTTAGAGATACTAAAAATTTTTAAATTGCGGTGTAGATTTAGCCGGCCCACTAATTTTGAAGGGCAAGAGTAAAGCTTGGATCACAGTTTTCACCTGTGCTGTTTTCAGAGCAGTTCATTTGGAACTGATTTTGACCCTCTCTACACACGAATTTTTACTTGGATTTAGAAGATTTATTTCATGTAGAGGGCGACCATCAATAATTTACAATGGTAGTAATTTTGTCGGATTCAACAATCTTTTCGAGTCAATTGATTGGAACATCGTCGGAAGAGACGCTGCCATACTGAAGATAGACTGGAAGTTTAGTCCACCAGCAATAGCATGGGGGGGCGGTTTTTGGGAACGACTTGTGCAAATGATTAAGAAACTTTTACGCCACATCTTGGGCCGTGCATCTTTAAATTGTGAAGAGTTAATGAGTGTGTTGTGCGACTGCAAATTAACTGTGAATTCTAAACCACTTACATATGTGACAGAGGATTCTGACGATCTCATTCCTTTGACACTGCCCTTGTTTTTAGATGAAAATCCAGAGTTTGGTGCACCTGACTTGTATCACCTAGATCGAGTTGATTTCAACAAGAACCTTAGACATCTTCAAAGTGTGCGGGAACTTTTGGGAAAAAAATTTAGATTGGAATATCTCAATGTATTCGTTCAACGTCCATCGACAATCTTAATTTCCAGACAGATTAAAGTTGAGGATATAGTTATCGTCGAGTGTGTCAACAAACGCTAAGTGCGATGGCCACTAGTCAAAGTGACTGAGATATATCCAGGAAAAGACGGCAACATTCGTGTTCTAGTCAAAACCGCTTCCAGTGAATTAATTCGACCAATAAAGAAAATATTCCCCCTCGAAATACCTTCATCTATGGAATCAGATGAGAAGAATAAAGCTGAAACACTTGAAAAGGAAAATATGGTTTCTGAATCAACGATGAGCAATTCTGTTTCAGAGTTGTCCCAGAGATACAAATCTATCGTGACTAGATCTGGAAGACAAGTTAAACTCCTATCCAGATTCATTACTTGAACTCTAAGTAACTTTAAAGTTTAAATACTAAGAACTGAATTTTTAAACATTTAATTTTAATAGCTTTAATTGTTTCAATATTGTTTTGATTAATTTATGTGTCATTAATCAAAAGTTGGGAGGATTGTTAAATACAGACTTAACTGGTAAAAGCAAGCCTGAAATATTATTTTATCCTGTCGCGTATTGTAGTATTTTCACTTTTTGAAAATGGCAGCATATATAAAATCAGATTCTAAAAATAAAGAAAGAGTTGCTCGATTGAAATGTTTGATACTGTTTTTATTTTTTAAAAAGCTATAGGAAAAAGAAAAACAAGTTTGTTTTCTGCAATTCTCAAAACTAATACCAAAATACCATACAGTTGAAAAAGAAAACATATTCAATACTTGTTAGAAAGATCCCTTTGGGAGCGATTGGGATAATATATACTTAATGAGACTCAATCACATCGCTCAAGGGTACATAAAATGGTATCAAAACGGGAACAAAGTTTTGTTTTCGGTTCTTAAACTTATGGACAAAGAAATAAATCAACTACGATAAATTAATTCGTACTTAAATAAAATACACAAATACAACAACAGCTTGAAAACATCATATAGAATACATTCATATTTAAAGATATATTTTTGCTCACTTTTTATGATTGAGAACAAATAACAAAACAACATATATATTTCAATACTTAAACTAGCAATGATGAATATGGGTGAAAATAGAAGAAATAGAAATTATTAAAAATTAAATATTGTAAAAACATTTCGCAGCAAACGAAGAAGATATCAGTGCATGCAAATATGAAGAAATATTGAATTTCAAAGATTCAAATGCTGGATGCTGCTGAAGTTGAACAAAACAAAATGTCCAAGTGCATGACATTTATCTGAGATCGAACAGGACAACCAAAACAAAACTGAGGAATTTTTCCATGCTAGAAATTTGAAAAACACATATAGGCTTTTTTCACTGGAATTGAGTGCAATTTTTTGCTAAAAATGCACAAATAATAAATTATACTTGGTACAAGAATTGTCGTACAGTACGAGTTACGATTTGAAATTGAATACTAGAATACTCCTTAGGACGGGGGTTGGTAACCTATTGAAACGGAAGAGCCCAAAACAACAATTTTTAAAATTTTCCAGTTTTTAAACGGCCACTAAAAATTTTCGATTAAATATTATAGTATTTACTTTCATATATTTGATTTTTGATTTAAAATAAACGGCTTTAAATTAGGAAAAACCTTTATACATATAAAAAAAAATATAGATAGTTACATCAATTGTAGCATTGGCTTTGCATTCCTTTTGAAAGTTCGATTAAATCTGGCTAACAGCTTATTGTTTTAAGTTTCAAGCACGACTCTAGACCTTTATTTGTTAGTTGACTTCTAAATTTACTTTTTATTATACTAATGAAAGAGAACGCAGGCTCACACGATTATGCCGACCCGAAGATCGTTAGCACTCCATATGTCAACTTCTTCCTTTCGTTGTATCATTCTGGGAGACTATTCAATGTGCCGAATATGAAGACTTCAACACGTGGAATTTCTTTTAGAGCTGCGCGATGTGCATGCATTTCTCGCCCTCCAAAGCTTTCTACTACCTCTTGAGTTCTGTGAATTTGTCACTCCATAAGTCTTTGGTTTCAAAATCTAGCACTTGCATTTGAAGCGATAATTAACGATTATTTCAATAGAGGCTGTTGAGAGATTAGGTACTTAAAAATAAATTTTCTTATTTTTTAAGGGTTTTGATAATAAATTAATAATTTTTCTTATGGAACAGGAGAGACGCAACTTTACATCAAAAGAGCCATATGCGGCTCGTGAGCTTCAGGTTGCCGACTCCTGTCATAAGACTTCAACGCTGCAAAGATGGCAGACACTGATTTATTTTGAAGACTGGATGTCAGGACTACACATTTCCTAATTGGCTATTGGGGGGAAAATTTTCTTGCGATAGTTGGGACGATTTTTATTTCATCATTTCACTGGAACACAATAATGAGCCTTTTCCGGGAGGGGAAATATAAGGACATCTGTCAGGACGACACATTTTCAGGATGAGAAAAATTATGACATTTAGAAATTCTCTTCGTTGGGTGCCAATGTGGTGGAGGGAAAATCTTCTTGTGGTGGTTAGGGAGACTTCCCTTTAGTTTCCTCACAAATTCATTTCTGTTGGGCGTGGGTCCGTTGTGGTGGAATGTATATTACAATGATTTGTGCAGTAAGCAATAGGAACTATGTTTTCAGGAGCATTTCTTAAATAACCCCATTCACACACTAAACAAGCACAAATACTAATACAGGACATTTACATTCGCAGCCCTACAGTACAATATCATATCTCATTCTAATTACACTCGCAATGCATTATGGTATAGTAAATGGGATGGCCTAATGAGGCATCGCCGTCTAGTATCCAAAAAAGAAGATAAGTGTAACCACTACAAACTTTCATTGTGATACAGGAAAGGCAGTAGAGGTTTCTAAAGTTAGTTTTTTCGTGATAAAATTTGGGAAACATTTTGTTGATATTTAACAAGTTTCTCCAAATGATTAAAAACATGTCAAAGGAAAATATAATGGGGAATACCATAATAATATTCACCATTCTACATTTTCTCAAATTGAATCTTTTAAGATAATGCTAGAGAATACATTCATTTCTTTTTTCCTGTGTAAGATATTAAAATGCCCTATTTCGTTATTTTCTCATCTTGGCAAATGGTAAGAAACTGTATGAATGGCAAACAAAACCTTGACCTAATTAGAATCTACGTGAAAAACTTGATGGGACAACTCCACTTAGAATGAAGAAACAAATGACATTTGATGCCATTGGAACTTAGAAACAACGAAGGATCTTCTAAAGAAAACGTATACTGACACAGAAAGAGGGCAAAAAAAGTTGCATTCTACTTTATATATTCAACATTAAAAATACTTTAAATGTACTTTAATCTTTTACATTAGCAGGGAACTGACAAGAGCTTTGACAAAATGTCCCTTATGGAAGATTTTGCAGACGACAGATAAGTGTCAAAGTTCGAAGTCAAGTTACATCCAGTTTCTTGGCAATCAGAGTCTATGTTCCGGCCATAGGTCACAGGCCCATTTGCATAGTGCATAGTGCACATTTGTTTTTCGTAATCGAACCTAAACTAGAGAGAGCAAAATATGATGGCAATTAAACCTAAATAATTCTGATCTAAATAAGTCATTGTGGCTATATATGTACTTTTATTCCATATTTCCTCCAAAACAAGTGGATTAAATTCAATCAAATTTAGCTGTATTTTTACAGTAAAGAAATTTCAGAAAAAATTATTCAAGAAAAAATATTTATAAATTATTTAAAAATTCAAAATTGTATTATTTCAATGATCTCAGTTTTATTTCTGTGCAATATTTCTTTCAATTGTTAATAATTCTTAAACAAATTTAAAAGCATTAAAATTAATTTTAACTCTATCACTGTTCTTTAAATAATTTGTTTCATTTTAATACATAACTTTTTGCTAGGGATTAATTTGCTTCAAGATGAGTGCAATGAAAGCACGAAAAGTAAGCTTTTGCGAACAAATAAGACAGATATCTAAAAATAACAGAGGAGAATTAAACCAATATTTTACCCTTTTCTCTAAAAATTCCAGAGGAAATTATTTAAAAATATTTACATCATTTCAAAATTAAAAACATAGTTTTTTTGATGATCCCAGTTTCAGTTTTGAACAATTTTTTTTCTGAAAACTGTTGTTTATTTTTTTATATTTATTTTATCGTAGGTGATTTTGAAATAATCGAATTTAAAGGCATCCTTCTGTCAGGCAACGTTTCCATTTTAAATTGCTCACCAATTAAAAAAAATACCCTTTATTTCATTACATATAGTTTGAAAAAGGTTTGTATTTTATAAATTCGTTTGCATTTTTGTAACAAAGTAATTCTTTTGTTAAAAATATTATACATAAAAAAACTATAATACCGAGAAATTCCAGGTATTTTAACTAGTGGTATATAAAACATTTTTGAAAATGAACTAGTCATTGTCATTTCCCAGTTATTTCATCCACTAAACTAAATTATTGATATCGTGTCGTGAATTAATTTTATAATTAAGGGTATTTAATTTCTGGTATGTTGAAGGCTTTTATTAACTAAAACAATAAAAAATTAACTTGTGAAATATAGAAAAAACTCCTCATCAGAGCGCACAAAAGATAAAACTATTTCAACTAATTTTGATGCATAAATGATATGAAATGAAAATATATTGAATGTACTTGTAGCAAATGAAGTTAATGCGCTATGAGTGGGTTCTTATAAATTTAAAAAGAGTTAAACATAATTAATTTTCTTCTTTAAATCTCATATGTCTTTTTTTCTAAAAAATATGAGATTTAATTACTATTTTTTTTATTAACAGCCTTTAGCTATGAGTTGTCTTACAATACAAGGTGGTTATTGTTAAACTTTCCCTAGAAACAGCATTTTGTAAAAACAAACAAAAAGAAACCTTGTGAACGGATTGCAACGAAATTTGGTACATAAACGACCAAAATGGAATATGGAAATTATTGCCAATATTACCAATTCAGAACAAGAATTATGAATAATAAATTGAAAAAGCTGGAAACTCCATACCTCTTATGTGCGAAACATCACAACTGATTAGTTGTCACAATCTGCTGTTTGATACACTATCCATCCACTTGAAATTTTTCAGGTGAATAAGGGTGGTCACGTGGAGTCCTTTCCCTACATCATCCTGGATACGATTAACAGCTGCTCGTCTTGTGCATAATCTGTTCTTGCTTCTGCAAACCGAATTATCCTCCCCCCTCTCAAACAGCGGACTGTGAATTTTTTTCCCTTACCTTTTTTCCCCCCTTACCAAGGTGATCAGAAACTAGTCAATAAATACTAGTGTTTTTTTCTAAATTCCGTTTTGGTCATGTGTTAAATTTAATGTTTTTCCAGGAAAAGGCGCTCTCTGGTGGACATTTGGAAACTGTTTTTTTTCGAAATTTTGTGTGCGCATCTCGGATATAGTCTATATTCCAAATTTCGCTGCATTCCGTTCATCCATTTGGGTTTTAGGATGCTGTTTATAGTGGAAGTTTAATTATAATCACCCTGTATTGTTCAATTTCCATAAAAATTGTTAATGCACAATTTCAAGTATCTTGGACGCAAACACTAAGCATAAAATTGAGATAGACATAAACCGAGATATTTTAGTAATCTTAATTTGATCTGTTTATTAAGCAACTGAACCTTCCTAATTAAGTCATATCTCATGATTTCATATTGCCATTAAAAGTGTAATTATTCGGTTAATCTAATTTTTAATTGCTCGTTAGCCATCATGACTTCACTTTCTTTTTTTCTGAAACAAATGGAACGGATGTATATAGAATCTATTTTCCTTAGCTTTCAAGGGACTTCTCTCTTCCACTTGATTACATAAAAATGAAACAATGAAAACGGTTCACATTTCATAGCGGCAATGAAAGTAATTTTTGAAAATCACCCATAAATATTTTGTTAAAATTCTGTAAAAAATATTACAGCTGTTAAATGGGTGTGGTTAAAATAGATGACTTTTTATAGAACTTTAAAACAGTTAAAATTTATTTTTGTGTAATAGGGCCTCCTGAAATTATTGAGGGAAAATGCCGAAATCTAGTTTATTTATTAATTATTTGAAATTTTAAATAGAATTCCGAAAAAATTACTTCAAGTTGTATATTTCTTCTTTCCAAATTATGTATATATGAGCCACATTTGGAAAGATTTGGTCATACGACTAAATTTAAAAGATTTATTTTAAATTTCTATATTTTATATTATTTATTATCTTCAGATATACATTTAAAGCAAATTATAGTTGATATTTGAATTAAAAATTAATTGCTGAAGATGTTTTCATCTTGATGTAAAGTAAAATTAGAACTTTATTAAATACAGAATTTAACGTATGTTTTATAAACTTAAAATAATAAAAATTCTTAAGTTCTTATTTACTGGATTACGCTTGGTTCAAATTTTTGTTTTTATATTATTATCAAGTTTTACTATCAGTGTTAAATTAAATGAATTTGTAGGGTGCATTATATTTCCGTACTTCTGTACAATTTAAAATGCAGATCTCATACAATCATGGGAAAATATTATATTTTAGAAACGCCCATTGGATTCTCTTAGTAAAAAATATTTTAATAGATTTTAAAAGTTTGAAAGGACTTCAAACATTTTTTTTTTGGAGCTGTGGAAGTTGAAAAGTCCAACCATGTAACATCGCTTTAGTTTTTGATGAATAACATTAGCACCTAGAGAAGAAAAGAATGATGATGTAATTTGAAATTATCTTATAAATATATACTTTATAAGAGACACATACCCACAAATGTTTCAATTAATTTATTCATAAAATAATAGACATGAAACAGAAAAAAAGAATAAATAAATTTATAAAATATTCAGGAACATGAAATGCAATATTAAAAACTTAAGATTCATATTTATTAAAAAACACTCATACGTAAATCGTGTATACTTTTACAATTAATATTTAGCCAAATGAGTATATTAATTCAATTTAAACTCATTTGGCGCATACAACACATGTAAACAAGAGTTGTTTTTCTTCATCTTCTTCTTTCTTTTTATTTGGTATGATTGCCCAGTCAGGGAGAAGAGGGTTTTCTGTTTCGAGCTGATCTCCTTCTACAGGATTCTTGTCCAGGCAAACAAAATTTGTGAAGATATTGTTGTCCGATCCGCTCGTTAAAATGCCTTCATAAATGAAGTCCCATTCCTGAGGGCATTCTCTCCTTCCGAAAAATGTTTGAACTGTACCTCTTGATGCCAGTCGACAGTTAGAGCATGCCAATGGCATATTTTTTCCATTAGGGAACTGGTAAGTAGTTGCTGTAAAAATGAATTAGAAATTTAAGCATTTTTTTTTCATTCATATCTAAAGGAAAAACTGACCGAATACATACTTAGCAAATAATATTTAGCAATAAATAACAAATTTAATGGAAAAATACTTCTAAAGATAATGTAGTCATGACAGGCATGTTGCGAAATAATGTCTTTTAAAACAGTTAAGTTCAAAAGATTGCCTTTATAAATGCAGTTCTGTAAATATTCCTATTGCCAAAAATCAAAAAAGTTGAATCGGGAGACTGAGGCTGCCGTGAATTTCCAAATAACTTACTAATCACTCAGTCATTCAAAATGTTTTGCCATAATAACTCTCGAACAATAGATATGATGTGCAAGAATGCACAATTCTGCATGAAGATTGCATTGTAGAGACAAAATATGTGTTGTTGGAATGATTTGAACTATCACTGCATACCTTGGAACTTACTAATGAATATGTGAAAACAAAGTTAACACGAAAGTTATGAGTGGAAAAAGTCTTACTAATCCATAGTTCCGGTCAAGATAATTCCTCATTCTCCACTGTAATCGAGAAATGAACATCAAAGCAAATGTTTTCTAACCTCATTATAAAAAAGAAATCTCTGAATGAGAGACGTCTTAAATGAATATAATTTCAAACATTTCTCATAGTTATCCCCACTGACATATTTGCACTTTGACGTATCCCCACTGACATATTTGACTTTGACGTATCCCTACTGACATATTTGACTTTGACGTATTCGCACATACTGCGACTTGTTCCACTAATGCAGTTGTGACTTCTACAACTAGCACGGCTTTGTCTAGGCAATAAATAAATAAGTAAATAATAATATCAACCCCTTACTCTGTTCATATTTCATTTTTTCCCCCATTCATTTGATATTAAGTGTTCAAAATTATAAAACTATATAATGCTTTGGCTTTGGATAATTCAATATAATCTTTGTATTCCTTAACATAATCATTTTATTTAGCAATTATATGAAAAAAAATTCATTCGTGTTTTTGACGATTATTTAATGTCAGTGTGCATATTCTTTATCAAACTTATTAAGTTTATTCTCCTCTAAAATCTAATTATTATGTTGCTAACGATCATTATGTCATCTATTCGCAATATATTTTGCCCCAAAAACAGAAATATTACTTGCCAATGTATTCTAAAATCCTCCGTACATTTGCGATTGTGTCAAGATGGGGTTAATTCTTAAAAAAAAAAAAAAAAAAAAAAAAAAAAAAAAAAAACAACAGAACTGAGAAAAAATATGAACATGTTGAAGAATAAAGTAAATTTTAGAAATGTGCCCATCCATCTGCTTCTCACCTCTTAGTAAGATCGATTAATCGAAAAGTGGTTGTCTCATGATACGAGACGAACAGTGTATAAAGGAATATGAAGGTTGTTGAAAGAACTGTTTCAGATTGATTACAAGTAAAATAGAGAATTTCTAATTTTAACGATATTGTACAAAAATCTGTAGCCGAAAAAAGAATGTATTAATCCTTTCAAGCATGCATTACTTTGTAGTACTGCTGCCTTTTCCTGGTTTGCTGGAGGGTCACCGAATTCAGGCTTATCTGGAATGCAGAGGAAGTTGGCACCACCTCCGTAGTCAGATGGTCCCAGGGCATTACCTTTGGACATCGTTTCCGCATTGCTGGAACAGTTGGTTTTACCCCAATGGATGTAAGTGGCGCCATTCCCTCGACTCCTTGTCCAGGCTGTATGGGAAAAGATCCAAATTATGATTGGCAAAAGACAATGAAGCCTTTTGAACCAAAGATATAAAATTCAGGGTCAAATAACAAGGTTGAAGAGGATTAACTCAAAAAAAAAAAGAATGTTCAATTGTTTTAGAGATAAAAGTTTGTTTTAAGAGGCACAAGTTGAAAGAAAAGTCAAATATAAAATGAATTTTGCTTTTTTGAACTCTAATTTTATATTCAATCTCTAATACCTCACAACAAGGTTGAAACAAACATATAAACTTAAAATAAACAACAGAAAGCTCAGTTATTATAGAGATAAATATTTATTTCAAAAAGTAGAGACTTAAAAATAAAATGTCATATAAAATGTTTTTTTTTTTTTCTCAAATGCCTTTTTTAAAACGTGAATTTTGTTTTCTTTGTAATAAATTTCACTGTTATATATTTTTCGATGCAAATTCGTCATTGCAAATTTCTTCAAAGCCAAGTTCGAATGAAATTTATTAGGATATCATAGTAAATTATTTTCCCATAAGCGTAACATTTTTTTTCTAGTAGTAAATAGCAAAAAAAAAAAAAAAGCTTCAAAAGGTAAAAATTTTGCAAAAATATTTTCTACATATTTTTATTACAGGTTTTCAATATTTGAATAAAGCATTAATCTTAATTACGAATTTGATATGTGTGGTCTAGTTTAGGAGTCAGCAATCTGAAGCTCCTTTAATAAATAAATGCAGAGCTTTGTAAGTTCGAAATAATATATTCTTTTTTTAATAAAAATATTAAATTTAAATAAAGAAATTTCCATTAGAATTTAAATAAAATCTTGTGAATTAAAAAAAAAAACATTCTACTGTTTCCCGAAATTCAGGAAAAATGAGGTTCACTTTATTTATATTATCACATAAATTAATTTTATGGAAATTATGTATTTTTGAATGAATTTTCATATTCTAATGTTATTTAATACATTAATTTTATGGAAATCAATATATTTTTTATGAATTTATGTTTGAATTTTCCTATTCATGCAAATGAAATACATTATAAAATTTTTGAAATTTCACCATATTTCTCTACGAATGAAAAATGACAATTTAAATGTAACAATTTATTTTAAATTTATAGTCGCTTTTTATAATTATAACAATGAATATTTTAAAATTGATTATAAATGATTGAATTACTGCTAACAGAACCCTTACAATAAAATTATTTTATTTCATTAAAAAATGACTCAATTTTCAGAAAATTATATAATTCAAACTCTTGACTAGTATACCCTTAACTATTCTTATGGTGAATATAATTATAAAAATGCATCTTTTTTTAAA
Organism: Argiope trifasciata; assembly: GCA_026543055.1. NCBI lineage: Eukaryota > Metazoa > Arthropoda > Arachnida > Araneae > Araneidae > Argiope > Argiope trifasciata. Next base: position 2,212,346 of record JAPMOQ010020905.1, read on the forward strand.
AAAAGGGTAAATAGTTTTATTTTTGAATCGGAGTTAATTTTTTTGAAAATGAATAAAGGAACACACTATATTTGTTCATTTTTCTCTTTGAATAAGACTAACTAAAGTGCTTTAACTTTTATTTCATAAAGAAGTAGCGAAATCGATAAGAATATGCTGAAAATGATTTAGTCAGTAAAACTAGTTCTGTCTGTTTCCTAGCATTATTGTAAAGTTCAGCTCCATAACACTTTTTTCTTGCTGTCAAAATACATCCATGAGCCCTCTTTAGTTTATAATATTAAAAACTCAATATTTTCAAGTTCGTAAAACTCGAAATCAGAGTTAAATGAATTATGAAAAGAATGACTCCAATCAACTGAATATGTTCGAAATTTCATTTTGATGATTTATGATGAATAATAAAGACTTTCTTTTCATATCCTACACAAAAAATTATTTGATGGTAAAATACATTGTAAGAAAGCGAATACTGCAATGAAATGTTATTATTAAATTAATAATTAGTGTAGAGAAGAGTATAACTCACCTCCTTGGTCTTTAGCCTGAAAAACATAAAATATTTATTAGTATTACATGTAAGATAAAGGTATTAATTAATTTAAGATTAAAATTTCTGCAGAAAAAATATTTTTACTAATTTTTTTTTGATTGCTTGAATGGAAATTACTGATATGGTGTGACAGATTTCTAAAATTTTATAAATGTACATATTCTCGAAATATAAGTTATTTTATTGTTTTCAGAAATTAATTTATGATATCAATTTTTGGTATCAATACCAATCTAATTGATTAATGGTACACATTTTTCTCCTAGTAGTGGCATAAGCTGATAAGCATATTTGAGAAAACAAACAAACATTGAGTTTAGTATTTATTGATTAATGGAATCAAATTTTTCCCTTTGTAATGACATCATCTGATAAGTGTATTTAAGAAAAAATATTGACTTTAGTTTTTGTACAATTATTATAATTTTGACTTTAATATTTATACTAATAAATTATGAATTGAAAGTTGGAATATAGAAAATAATCAAAACGAAAAATTTTACTTAATAGTAACAAACATATATTTTAAACAGCGATTAAAAATTATTATGGAGATTATTTTATTATTTGTTTTTACTGATTCCAAATTTATAAGACTTGCCTTTTCATATTCGAAATTTATTTAAACTATAAATATTTGACAAAAATGTTTTTTTTTTGCTCTTTTTAAAATGTTATAAATTTAAACTGAATGACTAAAATATTTCTTCCAAACAACTGCAGATATCTTCTTATTTTTCCATGCACAGGTGGATTCAAAATTTTTTAGACAAATGAGAATTGCCACATTCATAATAAATGCATCAAGTTCGGTAAATATATGGTATTACGTCTCATATCGATGAAATTTTAAATGAAAGCCAGCCTTAATATGTATAAATAGCATTTGATACACAAAATGTTTTAGATGCAATGTAAAAATACTCATATACAAATTTAAGCAAATACTTTAAAGTAAACAATACTTTTTCAGTTGATAATCATTTTGTTTACTCAAATAATATTCTAGATAAAAAATAATAATCAAATATGAATTTTTTTCAAATCGAAAGTAAGAATCCTTCAGGTTCTTCACATAATTTTATTCCTTAATGCAAATACTTTCAAGTAAATATGTCAGAAAAGTTAGAAAAATCGGAAACGTGACTTAAAAAATTCTCTTATTAAATAGTATTTAAAAAATTATAAAAATTTATCTTCAATTTACAAAATTTATTTTTTTCGCAACGTTTTGTCAAAAAGAAAGTCTTACAACTGTGACTAATACGAAATCTTTGATTGTTTTCATTACAATGACGATCTTATGAAAGAAAGGGATGAACAGAGTTTCGACCCTAGTAGTTTCAACATTTATTGTAATTTCAAATTTATTGCTCAAGTTATGTCATAGTTTAAAGTAAAAATTTAAAACTTAAATTCTGCATTAATTTTGCTTATAGAAATCCTAATTTAAGTTTTGAAAATTCCTTTCTTGACACCAAGTTTAAAAGATTTCCTCAAGTTGAGTGGAGCCCATATGGTTGTTAATTGATCTCTGTAAAAAGAAAATTCGTTGAATTGATCTCCTTAAGTTGAATCCCAAAGTTTAGAGATGCTGTATTTGTTATGTTCTATTGTATCGGTTCGTGTACAGAGAGAAAAAATCGTTTGATACGGCATCTATACTATTCATAAAGGGAAGAGCAAGTAAAGTAGAACTCACTATAGCTTGTCTGAGCATAAGGTACTTTTTGTAATAAAATCCAGGAATCGTTAAACCATAGGCATCATTTGCTGGTTTCAGTTGATCACTGCTTCCTGTCATATCTAATTTTCCTATGACGTCGTAGAAGGGCCGAATCACCTTTTGAACTTCAGCAAAGAGCTCACCAACCTAAGATTGAAGAAAAGAGAAGAGATAAAACCTTTTTTACAAAACACTTATTTATATAATTTCTAAATGTAATTTACGCGAATTATTTATTATTACTCATTTTGCTTAAAACTAGGAAATAAATTTATGTATTTAATAAAAAATACAACATAGCATTATTTTTACATAACAGAAGAGCAACTTTGTTGCATTTTTTTATAGTTAAAAGAGGGAAAAAAGACAGAGCTAAAGAGATTATTAGATCTGTTTCAATACTGGCGCTCTGATTGCGAGGCTTTTAAAAATCACTATTTAAATATGACGTTTGCAAATAAAATAAAATATTTTTCGAACAAAATGAATTAATAATAATTTGATGTAATAAAAATTTGTAATCTTAAAATTAAACACTCTAAACTGCGAAAACTATGCTTCAAAGGATACAATAAGAAATGAACTGATTGCCAATTGGCTAAAATCGTGGCTAAGCAGTCGGAGGAATAATTAGAAAAAAATTTCCAACCTGAACTCAAAAAGCGCTAATTTAAATTTCATTATTGAGCTTTGCATCAAAGTATGTTAAACTGTTTTCCGTAATCGGACTATATCAATCTTTAACAGAATAAACTTTTATTTAACAGCATAACATTTTGAGACCACTTGTTTCTGAAAACAGCTTGTACAGTGGTATTTTCATTATTCGGCACTTCACCAATCCGACTCTTCCAATAGCCTAATATTTTCAGAATGGCAGTTGGGAAGTGTACAGAGAAAATGAGTCATTACATTTGAATGTTGGTGATATGACGACAACCTAAGCAAAAAGCAGTCGGTCAGATATAGAATTATGCTTTGTTATAATTATATGACTTATTACACATAACAGGATCTTCTGTATACTTTAATTTGTACAATATACTTAGGTTTTGCTATTAAAATAGATTTTTAAAGCTCTCATCTCAAAAGGTAGAGCCTTCGGCTATTATCTTTTTGCTTTCTTATATACAAAATATACCAAAAGAAAATATTATAATCGTTAAAAAAATCGAATTAAAGATTTTGATGGATCTTCATATTTTAGATATTTTTAAGTCCGAAAAAATATATATACTTTTATTGAATTATGTCTGGTTAATTGTGAACACGAGATATTTCAAACGCTTTGAGTTAGATGGTGGACATTTGATATGTTGTTCTGACACAAATTTGTAGATTTCTTCCAGATTTTGAATAAAATCCATTTAAAGGAAAGTTTGTATGGCTAAATATTCCAGTAAAAGTGGGCAAGTAAAAGAAACAAGAAGTATAAAATTTGTTACACTGATTGATATCAATTAAAGTAAAGATATATATCAAAATTGGTGCCAAATTCCTCCAGTGGTAGATGATGTGTCAGTTTGCATTTTTATAAGCCTTTAAAAAAGATAATTGAAAAACTCATTGCCTTAAATATGTAAAATTTGGCATGTGATTATTGTGGAAATAATTTTTTTTTGTCAAATTTTGGTTTTAATCATTCAGAAAAGGCGTTCAAAATGTATCTTTGGCTTTCTGATACTTTATGCTAACCATACCTCAGCAATTAATCTTCAAAAAAACATTTAAAAACTGTTTGTTATAAAGAATATTTATTGTCGAATTATATAAAGTTAATAATACATAAGTATACTTATTGGAGAGTATACGAGAATATATACTCCCTGGGTATACATTCTGGGAGGCAGTTCTTGCTTATTGAATTAGACTATTGTCATATTCATAAAATTTTAGTTTATAATAAAATATTCTGGTTCCCAGTCTCCGTTAATAATGTTGAAAAATATCAAAACAAAATATTTGTCCAAAAAAGGAATATAATCTTTTTATCATGGTGTATAGTATCCGATACACTATGGAAAATAATGAATAATTAATAATAATAATAATATTATTAACGATTTATTATGATGATGATGATAATAATAATGTTTATTTTATTAATGATAGTGATATGATAATTATAATATTAATGATTACAATTAATATTTATTTAATTATTAATCAGTATTATAAATTAAGTAATTACTAATTATTATATTTATTAACTATTAATATTATTTTAATTGATAATAATAATAATAAATAAATAATTATTATGATTACATTTTAATTTTTAATTATTGTAATTAATTATGAGATTAAATTAATTTTGATCACCTGCTTTTCTTGCTCTGAAGTGAGTGGTCTGGTTGTTTTCATCCAGTCAGCTATGGCACTCTTAGTGTTTAAAAGATCATCAAACATTTGCTCAAAAGAATCCAGATTTGCTTCAAGCACCCTGGAAAGAGAAATTATAGATAAAATTTTCTTCTTATTTTTAAGATAAGAAGACACATCATAAATATACATTGAGAGGATCTGCACAATTTTTTAATCATTAATCTTAAGGTTTAATAATTTCAGGTATACTTTTAGATTCCTTATCTGAATCATCAGTTTGAGGAAGGAGGCGGATCTAAATGCTTCTACCAAGAAAAAAAAAATATAAACTTTTTATTTTTATTTTAAACTTTTTTGTTGCGATGTTTTCATGGGTTTCAATTCTTTGTATGATTTTGCTTTAATTTCTCAAATTTTCAGTTTATATTTAAAAGGCATTTCTAATTTCTTTAACATGGAATTATAAATATAAAATGATATGGTTTTTAATATGCTTTGGTTTATATTTGAGAATCTTCAAAGCAATTTTAGGGGAGAGAAAAATTACTCTAAACTAATTTTTGCTCTTTTTCTCAGAATGGGTAAAGCTCGAGAATAAGTAATGTGGTTACTACAAGACATTCTGATAACATTAGAATGCCTAGCAGTAGCCAGTTTTCCATATGATACAATGTAAAAATTTTAAAGTTCAATAAAGAGACGTTCATTAAATTTAAGACCATCAATAAAGCATCTTGGCAGTTAAAAAGTTTTAAAAGCAACGAAACTATTACAACAAAAAGAAAATAAACTCTAGGCTCCTTTATAACTCGATATTTTGATATAAATCTTTCATCATTTCAAGTCTGGCCTAAACATGAATTAATTGTGTTATAGCAGGATCGAATGCATATAAAAATGGACCTTTATTCAATTATTATAACTTGAGATTTTTCTGTATGTTTGGCGTAGGTGTTGGCGGAATTGTGCCAATACGTAGGTTGAATTCCGCCAAGGATCGAACCTGCGATGCTCGGGTTTGAAAGCCAGTAGCTTATCCACTATACAAAAATGGCCACCAATGTTTAGTGGTTGTTACTGGCTTATTAAGATGTCACCACAATACTCCCCTACCAGTGAGTTCACTAGAGAGACGAACGATTTTATTGCGCCAAGCGTTATGGCTAGTATATGAGCGTTGCTGCTGCGTCAAGTGAGTCTGACGACTTTTGTGTTGCTGCGTCAAGTGAGTCTGACGACTTTTGTGTTGCTGCGTCAAGTGAGTCTGACGACTTTGTGTTGCTGATGGAGAGATGGCGCCAAGAGAGCTGTTGAAAATTCATCAGTCTGAGGTCATCAATTTTGGCGTAGGTGTTGGCGGAATTGTGCCAACACGTAGGTTGAATTCCGCCAAGGATCGAACCTGCGATGTTCGGGTTTGAAAGCCAGTAACTTATCCACTATACAAAAATGGTCACCAATGTTTAGTGGTTGTTACTGGCTTATTAAGATGTCACCGCATATGTTTCCTTAGTCTCAAGGTTTTTACTCTGTTAAATTCTGAAAAAAAATTCTCATTCTCATATATTGAGGCATTTTTACATGTATACAATTGCTTTATGGATCTTTATTTATTTATAAATTTGAGGAACGTATTATATGAAGATCTTTGATATATATTTTTACTAAAAAAGTTTATAATTTGGTGATTTATTAGGAAAGAAAAGTATAGAAATTGACAACGTTTTAAAACCAATTATTTTGTGTACCCGTATTGCCAAAAATTTGAAATAAATATTTTCTGTAGCTATTTCTTAATGTTTTCCTATGCTAGATACCTTTTGAATTTGAAACCTTGATATACATGCAATTCTAATTATTTTAGAAAACTAACACTATTCTGTTCATTGTATTATTCATGTCATAATTTTTTTGTCAGCATCTTTATACAACGAAACATCACAAAATGAGTTCATTGAATTTTTTTTAGTGTTTGCTTGATTCTGAAGTTAAAATTTAACTACATGCATATTAAAATTGTGATCTTTTTTAAAATCAAAACATACAAATGCAAACACTTAACATGATAAAATAAAGTGAACCTTCATAGCATCAAAAATAAGGAAAATTGCCAGAATGGAATATTAGTTTTAACTATGAAGACAATTTTAGTTCAATTTCAACATGGAAAAATAGTCTCAAAATATATAAAAAAAATTTGTTATTAAAAACGGAAAATAAATTTTAGTGCCAAAATATTGGCATCATTGATAGGAGAAACTTTTGGTGCAGAAATCTTGATTTTTGCAGTAATATTTTAAGAAATTATCAACCCCCCATAATTTGAAAAAAAAAATGTTTTATCATTTTTAATTAAACAACATATCAAAAAATAGCTCCTAGGAGATAGCGCTTCACAAACCTCCTCCACACACGCTGTAAGAAAATTGAATTAAAGATCCTATTTATAAAAGAAATATTTATTCATTATCAAAGGAAAAATATTCTAAATCTACAGTAAATGTACACTTCAATAATACCTGTTTCTCAGCTTATCTGTTCTAGATGGATCAAGGTAGCTTAGTGGCCACAGTTCCATCTTGATCGGGATGCCTCTCCCCTCGTTGAAACTTTCTAAATCATCTGGAAAATTCTTCATGGCTTCTTTCAATGTTTCCATATCATTTGGAGCTTTGCCTAGAGGTATAGAGCTAAAAATTTTGATTTGAGTGCTCTCCACTGTCTTGGCAACATCTTTCATATATTCGCCAGCAACTGAAAGTTCAAAATAGTCTATTAGAAATTTGCTAAAGACAAAATTAAAAAAAATCATCTGAAAAGAAAAAGAAAAGAAAGAATCCTTTTAAATTTTTTTTTAAATATATATGATGCATGTCTTATTCATGATAATGCCCACCCTCACAGTGTTCGTGTAACCTAACAGCTACTTGAAAAATTTAAATGGGATACTTTAGAACATTCACCATAAAGTTCCGACACAACGCCAAGCGATTTTCATCTTGAAAAAGGGACTAGGGGGAGGTAGCGCTTTCAAACTGACTAGGAGTTCAAGGAAACCATAACATCTCACCTCAAATCATTAGCGGCAACATTTTATGAAGAGGGTATTGCATAGATTGTTCACAGGTATGGCAAATGCCTTAATCGTCAAGGTGTTTATGTAGGAAAGAAACCTTTGTCATACATTACTTTTGGTAATAAAAATGTTTTTTTTTTATATTCACCGGTCTTTCAATTATGCCTCTCAAAAATTATAAATATAAAAAAACAGGCACTCGCATAATCAGATAACTGGGTAATGGTAACATTAATAGCTGAAGTTTTTTGTCATTATCTTTTAATGCCGTTATTAACGGCGCATCTGGTCATTAGTGCTCAACTGAGGTTCATTGTTTGGGAGGAATTTTTAGTACCTTCAAAGGAGAGGAGTGTACACCCATCTGGAGGCCAATTAGTCCCCTTTGTAAAGGTCCTCAATTACGTCCACTTTATCAAAGACAAGTGTTCCACAATGGTCAGTTGCTAGGGTGCATCATTGATTGACATTTCCCGCTCCAGACTGGAGTCACAAACGAGGGAAATTTTTTGCTGAGCTATTGGCTGATAGAGAGCTCACGTAGATGAATGAGAGATGAGATGGCGGAGTTTGGACAGCGATAAAGTGCGGATTTTTCTTTGAAGATAAGGAAGAGACTTTTCCGATTTAACGGGATGTTGTTTTTTTACGTTCCACCATGGAGTAGCCGTGCTGACTGACTCCCTGTTAGTGTCTTGTGGTGTTATTTCTTCGAATTGATGGATAACTCTTTCCACGAGCTTTTTTTACGATAAACCTTTAACCAATGACTGCTTGTAAGTATCATCAACTTCCGAATGGTGTAAATATCAAATATTTTAATCCAGAGTCGAAAAATTGTTCTTATGTATAGATATTAAGTAAAAAAAAATCTCTAAAATTCTACTCTTTATTTCATCGTCAGGATCAAGACATACACTGACCTCGGTACAACCCTTCCCTCGGGAAGTACACCCCAACATCGATGGGGGGTAACCAGACCCCCACCTTTTCGGTTACCTGTCATGGTGGCGAGATATAATCACCATGCTGGAAGCATCTCATATTCATTTCGAGGTGTACCTCCCTCCGGTGTAGCCCCTTGTTACATACAGATGAAAGATTAGAAATATTAAAAATGAATTAAAAATAAGCCTATGTAACATAATTCAATGCGTAAATTAAAAGCCCATTTCAATAAAATAATCGATATCAAGAAAGACTGGTCTTCTCAGTGCTAAACTTTAACCATTCTTAAAATTTCATAAATACACTGATGTGTTAAAAAATGGTTTTTTTTCAGTGATTGTTTAGATTCACAAAATTACAACTGCGATAAATACATGCCTTCAACGCCGAGATCGAAAATCTTAATCCTCCCTCCTACATCGACTGCAGCCTTGATCCTTTGCTTGTCTCGAGTGCTGTTGCACTCCATGCGTAAGGCCACGATTAATTCTCCGCCGTACGTGATGCTCCGGACGAAGTGCGTGCCCACAGCGTCTCCCAAGGTCTTCCAGAAGTCGTGGGGCTTTGCATCGACAGGCAATTGCTCTGTCACCTGAAAAGGCATTTTTGTCACTTTCTTTTGAGATAGGCGAAAGATAAATTGCTGTGGCATTTTTGGTGTTAGAAAGTGTTTTTATTTAATCCGTTAAAGTGCCATTTTTTTGCCCTTATAATAGATTTCAGAAATTTTTAATTTTAAGAAAATATTTATTAATTAAATTAATTTAGGGAATTTTTACAGATTATGAGATAACAGCTTTTCTTTATCCACAAATATATGTCAGATCTATTGAAAAATGAGGCGGTAAAATAGTTTTATGAAATATTTAAAAATGGTGTTGAAACTATACTTCTCACCGTCTTGGGGGAAAAGTTATGCCGAAATGAATAAGTGTGCGATTTCTAAATTTTTCAATTGATTGATTGATGGGTTTAATTATTTGGATTATTTTTTTGTTTTAAAGTTGCTTCTTGTTTGTTTTTGAAAGCTTCGTTTATCATTTTTGGATAATTTTATATCTCAGATGAACTTTGTGGAAAAAGTAAAAAACGTGTTTCTTAGTATCCAAACGCAGATAAGCAATTAAAAAACTGCAATATTAAAAAATTAGAAAATTGGGATATTTTTTTTAACATTCCAGGAAATTAATGAATGAAATTAAAATGTTTTTGCATTTTGCATGATAAAAAGAAAACGACTCATTCAGCATAATCCTAATTGGCTAAAAGTGCTCTTCCAAATGCTCAAACAAATTTGGAGAGCTCAACTTTCAGAAAACAGACAGTTTCTACATGAATAATATTTTCGAAGAAAAGTAATAAATTAGTAAAATGTTCTTTTCCATTTCATATTGTCATTTATTATATTTTTTTTATTACTATGCACAAAATTATATACTTTATTTATTGATACACTTCGTTCATTTAAAGTTGAAAATGTTTCATAATTATTTACTATAAAATTATAGAAATCAGATAAAGAAATGCACGGAAAACTATTATATTAATGGTTTAAGCGAGAGTTTTTTATAAACGTCTTTCATAAAGCAGAAATATAAATAGAGAAATATAAACAATACTGATAATTGGTTGTAGTTTAAGAATTAACTGCAGTTGTCTTAAGGGAAAATTTACCCTTTATAAATTTTAACCAAAAAAACCCCCCAAAAAATGTTATATTATTTTAAAATGAATCATTGTTCCGAAAGCAATCTTTTGTTTATTTTGTAAAGTAAATTTAAATTTTTTATCACTAACAATTATTTTAGAAGCAATTTAAGCAATAAATCCGGAATTTGCAAAAGTGTGATTGATTTCTTTTTGTTATAAGTGTGTTCTACGAGAGTGAAAGGTTTAGAAAATATTTAATATTTAGTGATACGAAAATTTAATTTTGGGTCTGCAAAATTGGCAACAATTATTATGCATGAATTGGAGAAATGAAAAATTCTCTTAGAACAAGGAAATTATCCTTAACTCAGACATAGATGGATACAATCTTTATATACACAGCAAAACAATTAAAATGAAGTAATTCATTGGCGAGTAAGTTTATATAATAAAAGGTTAGAGCAAATAATTTTAGAGTACTTTAAAAGGAATGGTGGAAACAGTAAAAAGGATTCACAATTCTGGAAAATCCACTCACACAAGAACGTAAACTTAAAAATACAAACCGTCAGGTAAGTAGCCTTCACAGCTACTTCCACAGTATTCTCACGATTGTACTTGTCTGTCAAGTAAGCGCCCGATGCGCCAGCTTTAAATAATCCTCCTTTGACGTTCAAAGAGAAAGAACCGTCCACGTCAAGAAGATCTCTCGACTCCACAGCATTGTCCACTATCTTGTAAGATGTCTCTGTCACTGGACTTTGAATGATCTAACAGAAGAAAAGAAAAAGATGCAATGATGTAGGTGTAGACAAATATCATCTTTAAATTTACATTGAAAGTTTTTCTTTTAAAACTTTCGAATAAAATTTTTTCAGATTTATAGTAGTTAAGGTTATGATTGTAAGAAAAGTATTAGTAAATATTATCTTTGATGTTGATTTCTTTTCTAGAAATTCTCTTTTTCAAAAGAAAATAAATCAAATTAATAAGATTGTAAATCAATTTTTGAATTCTTCGAAATTAACTAAACAAACGATAATAATAGAACAATATAAATAGAAATCATAAAGCAATTTTAAACTATTTTTAATAACGGATAACCTAAAAAGCGGTGAAATTTTAAAAGTGGAATTTCTCGGGATGAACGATGAAACTGCTTTAAGATATCTCAAAATATAGTAAATATTAACAAAGAAATCTTCTTGAATTCTGTTACAATTATAATTTTTGTCTTAAGGGACTATTTTTGGTTTTATCTAATTTAAAATATTGAATTTCTGTTATTACTTACCTCGTGTTAAAATGTTTTGTTCATACAGTGCTGAAAATAATTAGCCAAATATCCATAGTAAACCAAGGATAAAGAAAAAATAACATATAAACATCAAAAATTCTAGAAATTTTTGGTTGATCAGTAAGTGATTTTAACAGCTTTTAATGAAAGTTATCAAAAGAAATATTTTACGTTTTGTCCTAATCATATGACAAATATAATCAGACATGCTATCTAAATTTAAAAGAGCTATTTTTCTTGTCCGTATCATCTGACCGTGGTTCAACTAAACTTCCTTCTGTAATATTAAGCTTACATAATTAGCTCTATCAGCGATATCTCCACGACTTTATTCGATATTCTAAATGTCAGAAAATATTGTGAAGATATCGCATCAATATTGTTTGGCATTTTGTGCTTATAGGATGTATTGATAATTTACTTTCTTAATACAAAATATTTCGAAATTAAATTCACCTTTTTCACAAGCGTTATGTAAACATGAAGTCGTTATTTAAGAATTGAAATATGTAGTCTTCTTCTTTCCTTTTTGTTATTTGTTTCCTTTTGTTCTGATCATATTTATTTATTTAGTTTTTGCTATTTATGAAAATTAAACACTTACATGTTATCTGCTTTTCTATCTATGAATTCTCATTTGCTTTTTATTATATTTTGTTAAATGATGATTACCAAATCTTCTAAATCAAAATTTTTAATAAAAATGATAAATCGTTTTTTTGTGAATTGAATATTTTTTTTATATCTTTGATGTTAACTCATATATAAAAGTATTAATATTGTTCTGGCTAATTTCTTTTCAAATTAAAAATAATATATATATTTTTATTTTCAGATAGAGTTAAAAGCTCTAACGCAAATATTTCCATGGAAATTGTAATTGGCAAAATAATGCTTATTTTATCTAAAATGATCTGCGTTATTGCGAAAAAAAGGATTGCACGAATTAAGTTGTTTTTAACATTTATTTTGATCTTTCATTCTGAATGGAACTATAAAAATATATCTGATATGAAAAATATTTGAAATCAATAGGAAAAGCCAAGAAACATTTGATAAGAATTTTTTTTAAAAATATAATATTTCTGATACGACATTTTTTTTTAAGTACACACACACACACACATTTTTTTTGAAAAGCGATTGAAGAAGTGAAAAAGGAGAATTCCTTTTAAATCGATATTTCTACAATCGTCTTCACCCTAGAAAGCAGGCATCAAAATATATGTTTGTTGAATTAATTTGAGAATTTTTTTTTTAATTCTAAAAAAATATGTTGAGCAAAAACTACTTACTACTGGATTGGTAGTGACATTTTTTGGAAATATATCAAGGCCAATTTGCATAGTGTCCAAATTGAATGTTCTGCCCAACAAAAGGGGCAGAATATACGGCATTATGGTGACGGTCATACTTAACGGAATTCGAATCTAAAACGATTAAAAAGAAAAACAAATAGTTAAGACGTAATAAAGAAAATGGATTTGGAAATGAATACAGAAGTAGTAGTATAATTCAAATTTAAATAAAAGTTGAAAATTGTTGACAAGCTTGGTTAGGATATATAAAGAGATAAATTATAATGTTATAAGAGATAGTAAGAAGTATAATAAGTTTTATTTAGGGAAATTAAAACATTTTTTTTTCATTTTATTCCGTTTACAATTTTGAAAACAAATCAACTTTATTCCCAAACACTGGTATGTAAAACATAAGCATTAACAATAAAAATATAATTATTGCATTAGTATAATTTTAAGCAGTGTTTATTTTTGCTATTTTAATGATTTTTGAACGAAAGTTGTCTTTCTAGATTACAATTGTCTTCTTGTTAGTTGTCTTGCATTGAATATAGACAAGGGCGAAGTACAGTGAAATAGATGACTTGAGACAAGTTACAGCAAACAACGCTGACTATACCACTATTAAATTCGTCGGAGTGAAATGTTGTCTTGGATGTGGAGGGAAAGTTAGTCAAAGGCGAGCTACATCTTTCTCAACTTTGTACTCACACTTCAAAATTAATAGTTAATTATTCAAATAGTTTTGTGCTGCTTACAATTAGGAGAAGAAAATATTTCAAATATCCATTCATTCATATCATAATTAGCATTTTATTACATATCTGAAAATCTAGTAAAAGTATAATAAGGTGTACCAGATTATTTATACATAAGGTATGAACTGTTTTATGTATTAGAATAATTATTATTAATTATAGCAAAAATTGATCTGAAAATCAATATGAGCAATTATAAGTTAACGTTTTTTTTCCTTTTAAAAATAAATTGTTGAAAGAAATTGACAAAAGAATGCGCAGATATATGTATTTAAATTCCTGTGACCCCTTTTCTTTAAAAAAAGGGCCATGATGTACATTTCCAAATTCAGAATACTTTTGAATTCTTTTTTTTCAGTTGCAAGAAATTTTAAGATTTTTGATCTAATGACTTTTACATTTAATCAATCAAACAGGCGGTTGAATAATATATATAAATTGATAGAAACAAGGAGGTGCTTATTGTCTCATCAGTATAAAAGGCTATCGAAAAAAGGGTATAGGAAAAAGTTAAAACTGAAAAAAAAAGAGTGGAAGTATTTCTGATAATACTAAAAATATAAAACAACAGTTTTAACAAAGTAGAACAAAACAGCTTAACTATATACAAAAAAACTTTTAAATAAATACTCAATAAATTATGTAAGATAATAATTACATTTTTAATCTAAATCAGATTATTAAAAATTATACAGTACTTACATAATCCAATAAAAATGTTTTATAAAAATATTAATAATGGTTAAACAAAATCTTAAAAAAAATCTTTCATGTAAAGTTATGTTTCTCTCAAAATTGATTTAATATTTGAAGACGAAGAAATAAATCCAAATGTAATATATTTGCATTCGAACTGATAAAAAAATGCTGTCGGCCATTGAAGAAAAAGTGAAAAATGACTTAGCTTGCTACAGGTGTGAAGTTCACACTGTCAAAACAGACGCTAAGATGACAATTTTTATGATTTGTATTTGTTCAATTGTCGCAAAAACACAGATGTTTTCTTTCAATGATACATATTGAAAATATTACTGAGCGTCTTCTCGCAAAATCAGTAGGTTAGCAAAATTGATTTATGCATCATAGTCGTTTTCTAGGGTTTCATTTTTGTTTCTTTATGAAACTGTTTTAGATCAGGAATTTTAAAATATCGATTGAGTCAAAACACAAATCAATATATCCTTTTCTGTAAATAAGTAAAATTAATCCAAAATGGATTACTGCTATTACTATTTCATAATATTAAAGTGCATAGTAAGCATATTTTTTACTATTATGGAAAAAAAGTGCAAATAAGATATTTTCCGCATATATTGCACTTTACAAAGTGCAATATGAAGAGAAATAATTAACAATTTTATCCAATCTGTTTACAATTTTATTGCGTGATGAGACAATTGGGTTAACACTAGAGAATGGGAATATATTTTAATGAATTAAAAATATCATTGAAAATAAACTAACAAAATTAAAACTTTCCAATAGCTTTGGTTCTATTAATAAAATAATATTCACCCTCGTTTTCGCAAATGAATTAAATATTGAATATTTTCATAGATTGATACTATTAATGGTTCACGCCTTTCTGTAAAAAATGGTGCATTATGTTGTGGATCGAATTATGTTTAATTCATAGCATAAACGTGATCAAATTATAACACATGTGCGATATAAATTCTAAATAATTCACTAGTAAAACCGATTTAATGCAATTCTGTTTTAACAGTAAGGCATATTCTGTGTGAATGCCGAGATTTTAGTACACAACGACAAGTTCATTTTGGAACGACTGTTCTTAACTTAAATGACATTTTAGGAGATAACCCTCATTCAAATATCTTTGCTTTTTTAAAAGATATTAAAATTTTACATCAGATTTAATTGTTTTTTTTTTCCTTTAAATGCCTTAAACTTTTAATACGAACGCCATGTTTAACAAATGTTTGGCGCGGTATGATCATATCTGGTCCTTGCGCCATAAAACAAACCAAACCAAACCAAAACCGATTTAAAACACAGACATATTATCGACAGTGTAATAGATTTCTGAAAATGTGATATTACCTTAACGTCATTTGGAAGTTTCTTAGCGACTCCTTATATGTTTCGTGCAACTAATGATACACCTGTTAAAATTCTCTAAACTTTGATGCTTTGTTTACTGATTGTAATTTTATTTTTAAAATTCCTAAATTAATTTATTTTCTTCAAGGGTTTTTAAAATTACTTATTCATTTTAGACACTTTGTATATTAGGTTTTTGAGATAATACATTTCATTTTTCTGAATTAGATAAGTGAGTTGCTTTTTAAATGAAATGTTGCCTTTCTTTTTTTCAAATAACATGATATTCAAAGTTTTAATGCTCATTTTTCAAGATTTATAAATGTTTTTTTAGTAATCTCTCAAAAAATGAACGAAGATTAAAAGCTTCACACATATTGTAATTGTAAGTTATAATCTTCTTGTGCATTATATTTATAGTTAAAACGGATATATAATGATTTCAATCCTAATATATTAAATGAAATTAAAATGAGTCAACCGATTATAAAGATTTTTTTAAACAAAAAATTTTAGTAAAAATCATTTTTCTAAATTTTTTCTTCTGTTTTTTTTGCAAAATATATGTATCAAAAGATTGGTATTTAAAGCAATATGAAGGCAACAAAAATTATCACTTTATAAATCACCATAGCACAGACCAAGAGATTATATCACAGAAATAATTATGACAAGAATTGATTTTTTTCCCGGTTATGAATACTTTAACGATATACCTTTGAGAACTGTCTGTAGGAATTTTTTTTTCAAAATTCATTCGCAGGCTTGCAAATTTTAAAATAATTGTAAAAATCATTGGAAAATAAAATAATTAATTTTTAATAAAAATATCTATAGGTTTCAGAGACGACGTTTGTTTTTTGTTGTGTTACACTTTTTAAAAATTTTAGAATTTAAAAAATATTCACAAAGATATATGGAGGATTACAAGGAGCTTTCATAATAAAAATAAATTAACCTTTCATACTCTTTGAGGGTGTCTTGTTAAAATAAATATTTCGGAACAGTTTTCTGTAATATCATCTTTGAGCAAATTTCTTTCTATAATTTCTGAAAAAAAAAAAGTGTTTTTTTTCATTTGACAGTTACACGTGTACATGTGAGAAAAATTTCGCTAAATTCATTTAAAATAATTTTTAATCAAATTTTTTTTCTAACTTAAAAATTATTTTTACAGTGATTTTTAATATGAATTCTTAACTCCAAAAAGTATGATGATGGCTTGTCAGTTTTTCTATGGTGAGGGGGTGCAGTAGCTCCTGAGGGTAAAGACCCCTGAGTACCAAGAGGGCAGAAGTCTGACTTCTAGCTCATATGAAGATGATACACACATTCACTTACACAGCTCCTTCTTATGGGGGAGGGGAGGGCTCATTCACAACCCTCACAGATGGAGCACAGATGAAGAACAATCATTCCTGAACCGGGACTCGAACCTTGGACACCCAGATCATGGGGAAATGTTGCTACCCTCATGCCAGTACGCCGGCAAAAAAAAAAAGTTTAAATTATTGAAATCAAAATTAGTCTTTTAAGACAGCAATTTTTTTATTGAAATTTTGTATTTGATTAAATATATATTGCAGATTTGACTGATAAAAATCTATGCTTATATGATGATTATAGAAAAGTTTTATTTTCTATCTAAAATATCCCTTTCACATCAATTGATTGTGTTAGTTTGATCTTCAGTCTGAAATCACTGGAAACAAATGTTATTGAAGTAATCTGGATTTAATTAGTAATATAGAGCAGTTATGTGGATATTGTGGATTCTCTGTATAAATTAGATTTGTTTCTACATTCTGAATTATTGCAAAGCTGTTTTCCTTGTTTATTCTAACAGTTCTGATAGATTTTAAAATACATTTTACCAGTATTTTTTCGTTATAAATTATAAGGGTAAATTAAAAATGGTTAATAAATAATTATTTATTCCAAACAAAATAAAAATAGAAGCATTTTTTAAATATAAATTTTTCTACATCATTTACATAAATTTTATTGAGGAGCAAATTCAATTTAGTTTTTTAAATTCTTCAATAATACGATTTTGCTTTCTAAAATTTATAAGTATCCCTCACTGCTATCAAACAATTTTAATTTTATGAATTGGCTATTCAAATTTTATTAATTGATAAAAAGTAATTATAGCAATATATTTGATTTAAATAATTTAACCATATTTTCAGTAATATATATACAATTTTTTTTGTTGCTAGAATTGTATAATTATATGACCAACGAAGCAAAAAGAATGCGCAGCTTCTAGTAAAGCCCCCTTCAAAATATTAAGAACAATTTTATACTGTATTGATATACAATTATTTGCAAAATGAGTCCTCAAAAATTCGACAAGACTACCTGTTCATAACCAGTAGTATAAATTTTTAAAAAATTCAATTCCTACTTGGTCAAAAAAGAAAAAAAAACATATTTTAGTTATTTTTTATTAAATATTTATCAAAAAATTATTAAGTACCAAAAAAAAAATTAATTTAATTTATGAATTAATATTTGAAAAAACTCTATTAACACGAAATGTTATCTACTAAAAGTTTTAAATATAACTTTTATATTTATTAAAATGTTCAACTTGACGAAGAATGTGAAGATTAATTACAGTAATGAAATTTAATCAATAAATTTATATTTATAAAAACTATATTAACATCAAGCGTCTTCCTCTACAAGTATAAAAAATGTATTTGAACTTGAGTGTATAAATATATATATATATATTTATAAATGTAATTTATTATGTGAATTAATGTTATGTTAGTAAAGTTAATTATACATGCTCATAATTTAAATGGATATATTTGCTCTTAAATTAAGCTAGAATTTGAGTCAAACATGTAATGCAAATTAGTCATTCGAAACGACTTTTATTTTACTAATCAAATAATTATTAGAGAAGTCAAGGAATTAAAATAGCCTTTTTTAGATCTTTAATTGGACTATTTTTTTAAAATCTGGTTGGAAAATGTCATAGTTGCTGCGATGGTTGACGAAATTCAGTACAACCAATATTCCAAGTATTCTTCTAAGTATTAAAATTTTAATTTAGATAACCTATACAGAAATTTTTTAATTTTTCTGATATTAAATAAGAAATATTTTATATTGGATAACTGAGTTTATATAGAATTAATTTTCATCTATTGTGTTTAAATTATTAATTAATAATAAAAAATTAAGAAAAAGTCAGAATCTTTCCTATCTTTTCAATTTGTATTGATTTCTCTTGAGTAAAAAGCAATCAAGAAAATCTGAGGAAGTTTAAATATTTAAAACTTGCTAAAGTCATTCATAATTCATGTGGTTATGACAAAGTTATTTGAACTAATATTAAATTAAACTAATACGAAAGCACTATTATCGAATAATTTATGCTTTATAATTTACTGGCTTAAATCATTCATCCTTTAAAGTAACTAAGGGAGTAAAATCAACACTTTTTTCAATATATTTTGCATTATTTCCGATTCTGACCCATTGAATACTTTATCGATACTTTGGATAAAGATCAATAAAATATATTGCAATTTAATTTATTTCTCCTTTAGGCATACCCTAAAATTCTAAATGAGATCACTTTCATAAATTTTTTTATTCGTTCCCGTAGAAATTTTAGCATCGTCTGTGATTGGTAACGATTAGCGACATGGCATAAATTAAACCCGAAGCACTGTAATAAAAGCGATCCTATCTCCAATCCCACACACAGCGGACTAAAGCCATCTTTTGATTTTACGAATAATAACTTCTTAGCTAAAAGACCGTGGAGTCCTCAATTGTTTCGGAATACCCTCTAATAAAGATAGGTCTTTAAGTTATAAAACAAGAGCTTGAAAACTTTTATCGTGCCCTATGAATGCATGTTAACGATATCCTTTTATTTTAACCGCCTTAGACGCAAGAAATCCGTCCTGTTGCCATAAAGGAGGAAAGGAATTGTTTTCGGTAACTAGTTACAGTTAAGCGAATTATGATGAGGAGTTTATTTTATGAGCACCGAAGGAACAATTAAAGTATCCTTTCATCATTGAGCTCCTAGACTGCACCTTTGCAAATAATTTATGGACTTCATAAAAGTTAGCACCTTTCTTCTTGCCCTGCATTTTGTTTTGACGTGAAAAGTCATCAGTGATTTACGATTAAATAAAAATACAAACGTGTGCTTTGTGAAAAGATTTAGAACAATGTCTTTAAACATTTTACATGGGCATACCCTTGAAATTGCAGATTCTATTTTTGGCTAACCTGGATTATTTTGAACAATAATTTAAGCAAAGGATGCATAAGTATTTGGGGATATTAAGTAAAGATGCTGAGATTAGTATACCTTTAGGTCAGCATTCTTTTTGCATTTTTAAGCAAAAAATATTTTATTTAATTGTTGATTTTTTAAAATAAATATTTAAAGTATTTTGGTGTCGTTACATAATCACATAAAAGTGGTACACAAAAAAGACATTTTTCACCTAAAACTATCCCTGGCAAAGTTCAATAAAATCTTCCTGTTTTGTGTGGTACTCTTTGCAGCATTAACAATAAGCCTTTAATGAGAAAAGTTGCTTTTAGCTGGTGGATTGCTACTGTTCTCTATTAGATTCTGCACTTTTTAGTTTCAGGGCATAAACTCGACATTTACACTTTCAGAAAAGGATTGCAGTTAACTCAACTCAAAGAAGTATGTGCCAAACCATTTTCTATGTAGGTTTGATTTTTTTCTTCTGATTTTAAAAATCAGTATGCTTTGAATACGTCAATAAATTAATTAATAGAACTAGCAAAATAAAATGCCAAAATTATTTAAAATTAGTAATTTTTAGAATTTTATGCTATTAATGCAGTTTTAAGCTCATAATATATTGTAATTATATTGAAAGTTCTTATTAATGATATGAAAATGGGGAAAGAAGGGAAAGAGAGAGAGTAAAGTGTAGTAATATGTTTTATGCTTTAAAACACACGAATAAAAATTTTCCCCAAAGTGATATTTAAGGCTAAATGTAACATAACTTTTGTCTTTAATCTTTGTTGTCATAACTTTTGTCTTTTAATGGAAATTGTATTTCAAAATAATTTCACGAATAAATTAATATTTTTATCAAATATTTTCGATTCCTATTTACGATCATTTCTCTATTATTGTGTTGACATCGAATTTCTGTTCATAAAATAATCATATATTTTATCATAGAATCAAGTGTATAAAAATATTTACTCTCTAATAACTTCTTACAATTGATGAAATGGTATGTAACATGAGAAATTGATTCATATATGGAAGGTGAAAGCCTACATAAAAAGAAAAAAAAACAATTAAAAAGTAGACATTTGAAAATGACACTTACATTTTTTATTTATTAGTTAATATTTATATTTACTAATGCGCAGAATAACATTGCAAGAACCTTAAATGCAATTAAAAAAAGAAATGTATAGTCATGTGAAAAATAGTCAATATACCCATAAATAAAATGATCCAATAATTTAAGAGGAAATAAAATTTATTTTCGTCAATGTCAAAAAAGTCTGATTGCAAATTTCATTTGCACTTGTACATTCTGCATTGAGCGTAGAGTGTCTGTTGATCGGAGTGCGAGGATATACCATGTTCTCATTGTTGTTGCGGAAATAAAGAATTGATGGAATCATAGGCAGAATGACTATTATCAGAATAATACTGTAAATTTCTTGAACTGAAAGAAAGAAAATTGCTAAGTCACTGTCGGGAAAGTCTAATATGATATTTGATTTGAGAGGAACTGAAGAATTATTAAATTGTTAGTAGGATGGTCTATTATGAGGCATGAATTTAATTGTATTATGAATTTTATAACTTGAGAATGAGTGGAAAAATTATTAAGAGGTTGCAAGGAAGACTATTATAGTGAAAAATTTAACCATGTTGTAAATTTTCTGATTTGAAAGAAACCGGAGAATTATTAAATTGTTGGCATGATGGTTTATTATGATGCATGGATTTAATTGCATAATGAATTTTCTGATTTGAGAATGAATGGAAAAAAATATTAAATTGTTGGTTGAAAAGACCATTATCATGAAAAAATTAACCATATTGTGAAGTTTTTGGCATGAGAGGGAATGTAAAATTATTGAGTTGTTTGACCATTATGATACATGAAATTTATTATATTGTGAAACGGCTTAGAAAATTTCTAAATCGTACTTGTAGAAGCAATTATTGATGAATTCAAAAAGCTATTGTGCTAAGCTGAAAAAAAATATTTAAATGGGGAGAAAATAATAGTATCATTCTCTGTCCGATTAGCAGATCACAGGTTTTAGTTTAGTTATATTAACGTCCCTTTTAAAGCAACACGAGGGGTATTTTGGGATGGACCTAGTAATTTTGAACCACGGTCAGATGACAAGGACGACACCTGAACTGGCACCCCCCTCTCCCCACCACGCCACACCAGCGGGAGGACATTTGGCCTGACAGATTTAATGTGCAACAGACCCCCTCACACGACGGTTCTTCGGTGGAATCGAGTCTCGAACCTGCAACCCTCCGGTTCCGAAACCGAGACTTTACCACCGGGCCACCGCGGCCCCTAGCAGATCACAGGATAATTCGTGGTTGAAATATTTGGACTTGACGACCGGCATTGCTTTGATTCCACAGATTGTAAGAATGCATTTAGCAGGAAGTTTTCATGAATGCTTTGGAGAAGAGTGCTGAAGGGGTCAAATTTTCCATACCCTACACTATCTTTGGCAAACTGACCAGCTTTTTTATTTTCATGTTGGCTAGCATGAGCATTTTCATGCTGGATATTTGATACTTGTTATTTTGGCAACTAGATATGAGAAGGAGATCTGAAATATTTTTCTGATTATTGGAATTGCTTTTGAAAGGTTGAATATTGTTGAAATACTGGCTGCATTGTGGAAGAAAGGTATAATTATTTATTTGGATATTTGTGTTTTTCTATAGTTAAAAACTTCATTGAAGAGCAAAATAACTACTTAAAAGCTGTATAATTTCCATTGAATTTTATCATTCACTGATGTGTCCTGGAGTCGGGAAAAAATAGAATGCTGTGTCTACTTGTTATCATGTTTTGAATCCCCAGTAACAATATTTAGAATAATCTTATAGATAAAATTCCTTCTATCTACAAACAAAACTTGAGTAGAATAGAGATATTTAGAAGTACAGAAGAAAGTGTGGATTAATATGTTGCTTTTACCCAAAGATGATATACAAAACATTAAAAATTTTGTACGAATTCGGAACCAAAATTATGATCTACAATTGTTTGAAATAGCATGTTTAATATTTTGTGACAAAACTATAATGCACATGACTGATAAAACAAATAGAAAATAGTTAATGAATGAGTTCTAAAGGTGTTTACCGTTTAGTTGCTAATATTTTCCCACAGACTGATTAATATAATTTAAATATCTTATTTTTTATGTTTGAATTCATGCTTATCTCGTTGAATGAGCGTAAAATTGTTCTCTAAAGAATCCTTTTATTTCTCAATGTATTGGATATGATTTAGTTGTTCTATCCATTTTAGTAAAGATGAATTCTTATCAAATGTCTGAGACAGATTTAAAAATTCTTAAATAGTCGTGAGGTAGATATAAATTAGATCTTAAAAATAGTAGACGAAATGAAGATTCACAAAAAATATTCTATGAAAGGTAGATAATACTTATTTTACACCTAAGGTGGTTGTGGAAGTCACCTTCGAATTGTATTTTAACTATTTTTGTAAATAACTCTTGTTGTTTCATTTTCATGATTGACATTATGTTACGTTCTCTAATTTAGAAAATAGTTTAATATGGCTGTCAGCTGTTTCGTCAGGATTATTGTTCGATAAAAATTTCAATGAAACATTTTATGTAATCTGTTAATAGTATCTTCAGAAAAATATTTTTAAGTTCCAAGTTTTCTGTGAATTATATTATTATAGAGTAATGAAGTGGCTTTGTTAATTATATCAGTATCTCTTTAATTTTATACCAACTCCCGTAAAATTTGAACTTCAGAAAAAGACGTCTTTCAAGTGACACCAGAAAAAGGCATGAAAAGTCCAGTAAAGGTGACTATTATTATTTGGGGTTATCAAAAACACTATGTCACTAAGACTAAATTACTTAGATCATACTCTCGATACGTCTGTGTTGGCAGATTTAAACTTTAAAACATTAATTTGAACATCTTATTAATTTAGAAAGTCCCTCAGAATTAGAAGGTAATTCAAAGTTTAGTACAAATCAATGACAACATTGAAATAGAAAGGTTTTCTCTGTAATTATATATTTTGTGAAAACAAATTGAACTATTCGTTGACTTTCATATACATTTTTTTTCTTCTTCAAAAGGTATATTAAATTATCGAGAAAATGAAAACATTTTAAGAAGATTTGCATGTATATGGTAACAATGTAATTATGACATAAGCGGACTTTGTGTTTTTTTCACAATGCAATACTGATGCTGGCACATTTTCTTTCGCAATTCAGTCCTTATGCTGGCCCATTTTCTCTGCTCATAAAAGAGTTCAGATTAATTTTAATTTGGAACAATTAAGAAGAAAAGATACTCCTTACTCTTTCTCTAAACTAAAATTGAGAAATTAAGGAGATACTTTTACTATTATTTCTTTGAAAATTCTTTCTGATACTACGGAAGACGATTTTGACAAAGATCATGCTATTTTTATATTATATATATTTACTTTTTACTGTATAGTCATGTGTTTCAGCTTAAAAACATAGATGGATTTTACTGATGTGGCTCAAAGGATTTTCTAAGAAGCCTAAATAGTGAGAGCACTCGTGTGTGTGAGGGATGTGGAGAGGCACTTTATTATACGTCTTCCAGATATATATAAGGATTGGAAGCAAAGGGAAAATAATATAGACCAGGAAAGTTTAATACAAAGTGCGGTACTTTAGGTTTGGTTCTTCCTTCTGCTACTCTGCCATAATCAAATTTGAGTGTCGGAATTAATTTAATCGACTTACTGAATTTATTATCTTGTGTGTTATTGCGAATTTTAAAATACAGTTTTAACCAGAATAAATATAATTTCTTAGATTAACTAGTTAAAGAGAGATATTACTTCAACCATTTTAGAAATACGATTGTCTTTCAATTATTTCTTCTGAAATTGTTACAAGAATAAAAGTTCATTTATAATGGTTAAAACAGAATAATCTCATATCGTGAAGAATAAATAGATGATATAATTTGAAGTTTTCTTATAAATATAGATAATATAAAAATCATTCCACTACAGTTGTCTTTATTAATTTATTTATACATTAAAGGACATGAAACGGCACAAAAGTATAAATAAGTTCGTGAAATATTCAGAAGCATAACATGTAATATTAATAACTTATAGTTTCATAATTACCAAATTTCATTTTTACAGTTACATTGAGCCAAATAAGAACATTAATTTAAATAGCTTTATTTGGCACAAACAACACACGTAAACAAAAGTTGTTTCTCCTCATTATCTTCATCATCATCACCTTCATTTGGTATGACTGCCCAGTCAGGGACAAGAGGGTCTCGCGATTCGCCCTCTTCTCCTTCTTGAAGATTCTTATCCAGGCAGACAAAATTAGTGGAGATACTATTACGCGATCCACTCATTAAAATGCCTTCATAAACGAAATCCCAGTCTTCAGGGCATTGTGATTTTCCAACAAAGGTTTGAACTGTACCTCTTGATGCCAGTCGGCAGTTAGAGCATGGCAATTTGAGGTTTTTCCCATTAGGAAATTGGTAAGTTGTTGCTGTGGAAATAATGGAGACGGTTAAACAAATGCTACTCACACATCTATCAAAAATATCATGAATATAAGTTTTAAGAAAAAAATCTTATTAAAGAGTAATTGGTTAAATAATAAGTTCAGTATTTCTTTCCATAATCTGTTGATACAATTTACATGTTAATAATGGAAACTTTATAAACACAAGCTAATGAAAGATTCGTAATTATAAAAATTAAATGGCAACGATAAAATAAAACTATATACGAAATTTGAAAGGTATTTTTAATGTAAGAAAAAAGGTTTTGAATAACAGTGCACAATTGTACATTTATTTTCAGTATAAGAGTTATACATCTTTAGTTATTGTATTCGATATTTGAATTCTGTTTGAAATGCTAATGATTTTTTTTATATGAATATGATTATATGTCAAATCGATGTATTTTAATCAGTGTGTAATAGATATATTAGGATTCATTAAATATAAATTGCCGCCTATATCATCTACTAATGAATTGAATTAAAAATGCAAACAGTCATTGATTTTTGGTATAAAAATATTTTATCGAATCTTCTCTCTTAGGTATATTATTTCTTCGTTGTTTTCTCAAGCATTTGATTAATGTGTCTTTTTATTATATTTCATATTTTTTAAACTTCTCTCATCTGTAGAGCATAACTGCTAACAATTATTTCAAAATGCCAAATTTTATAAAATTAACGGAATTAAAATGTATCAGTCATTAGCTTAATTACTGAAATGTATTTAATCTAAAATTTTAATAGTTTTTAAATGTAGAGATTCTGAATTAGTTTAAAATCTAATATGGATAATTTGAAAGAAGGACGTATTGTCAGATTTCACTCACTGAAAATTAATGTCCTGATTTAATAATGGACCAGGATTAGGTATAAAAGACAATGTAAAACTGAATCTCACTATCTTTTAATACCTCAGGTTTTCATGATCTTTGATATTAAGTATCCAGAAATTATAGATATCTTTTTGTTCTTTAATTATATAACTGTGAAAATTAATTTTCTATACTTCTTGAATTTAGGGATGCATTACAATTCCAACGTAATGATTTTATCCTCTTTGAAAAGCTTTTTATCACGATGTTAACGATATAACAATGTTCTTAAATAGAAATAAATTATCATGTTGCTAACGATCATTACATAATCTATTTGCAATCACTTTCACCTTAAAAACAACAGCACATTTACATTTTTGTTGATTGTAAAAGAGTACTAAGGTATTAGAAAGAACCGATACTGAGTGATTTCCCACTTTTCTTTAGGGGTGGGATGCTAAGTTGAGTATTGATTGTACACGTTTACAGAATTTCTAATTTTAACGATTGAGTATAAAAATCTGTAGCCGGAAAAAGAATGTATTAATCCTTTCAAGCATGCATTACCTTGTAGTGCTGCTGCGTTTTTCTGGTTTGCAGGTGGGTCACCATATTCTGGTTTATCTGTAAGGCAAAGGAAGTTGGCACCACCTCCGTCTCCGGAGGGCCCCAGAGTACGACCTTTGGACATCGTCTCCGCACCGCTAGAGCAGTTGGTTTTACCCCAATGGATGTAAGTGGCGCCATTCCCTCGACTCATCGCCCAGGCTGTATGGGCAAAGCTCCAAATTATGATTGGTAAAGAAAAAAATGAAATATTTTGGCAGAAACATACATAATTCAGAGTATATAACAACAAGGTTGAAATTGAATGACTCTAGAAAACAGAACGTTCCATTCTGATAGATAAGAATCTTTATTTCATAAAGCACATGTTAAAAGAAAAGCCTATTAAGTGAAAAAGAAATGACGTCTATAAAATGAATTTTTCTATCTTAAAATCTTGTTTTATCTTCAATAATGCAAACATTTCTTTCTTAAGGAAGCTTATCAATTTTTTGGACAAAACCTAATTCAAAATTGAGAATCTATGAAATTTATCTAAGATTTACAGAAAACTTATTTCTTCCGTAAGTTGTAAATAGTTTACAAAATATTTTATTACTTTTGCTGATTATTTATATTGCTATATCTGTAATAAAATATTCTTCTAAGATCGTAAATTTGATATGCTTAGCAAAGGCAAGATCTGATATCCTGTGGTTTTTTAATTGTGTAAATGGGGCTCTTCTTATGTTTATAAATATGTATGGCAAAATAAAATGTTAAATTTAAGTTAAAAATCAAATAAAATATGTATATTTTATTTCATATTATTAGAATTCTTGTTAAACACTTGTCAGTGACTCGAAGACCAGAAATAGTGTCCTATCCAATAAAATGTTCTTTTCGAATGTTTTGGGAGAAGTCCTCAACTGAATCTTTGGAAACCGTATATTGTTCTTTTACAACTAATTATTTATTAACATTTTATGTATGATAATTAAGAAAATTATGTTTTTTTGTATTTTTAAAATTTCGTTATTTATACAAACGAAACATATAAAATATTAGAAATTTAATTAATACTTTCATCTTAAAGTCATAATTAACATTATTGTCACAAATAATAAATAATTGATTATGATTAATAATAAATAATTGATTTATTAAATTACAGTAAAAAGGGTTTTTCAGCAAGATAAATCAATTTATATTATTTATCTTCGAGATTAGTCTGATTTTATCAATATATAGACTCAATTTTAAGAAATGTTATATTTTGCTGTTCTAACTGCGTCTTACAAACCTTTAACTATTTTAGACTAAATATAATTATAAAAACGGCTCTTTACGGAATAAAGTTATAATGGCATGACCATTAAGCATTTAGTGAAACAAGAACTATTCAGCTTTTTAATCTAAACAAGTTTATTAAAAAATAACATGCTTTCTTTCTTCAGATATATGATAAACCTTTCAAAACCTAATTATTTGAGATAACGAACTTAATTTTTACGATGACACAAATCGTTTCGTAAACAGCTGAAAAAAATCAACATATTTCATCATTATATTCTAAAATAAGTAATTGATTGAAGGAAAGTAATAGTCTCTATATTTTAATATTTTCATAACATCATTAATTGACGAAATCTATAATTTTTTTTGTTACAGATAGGTGCCAATTAAACTAATCTGACCGTTTCTTAGCTTTATTAAACCCTGCTTTTCTTATATTTATAAAATTCATAACACACTGTGGGTTATTCATATCTTCGGTGATTAGTGCAGTTTCATTACGCTAGCTTATAATTTACAACTTTAAAAGATCAATACTGTTGAATTTTATAAAACGTTACATTACAATCTGATAAATTTTGAAAAGAATATTTCCAAATGATCGTTAAAAGATTTCTTTATCACAAAATATGACATCACATGTAATTTTATACACACGGTCATTAAATTACCTCTTTAAACCCCAAATATCCTCTAGACACTTTCGAATGCATATTCTTAAGTTCATTTGCATTAAAATGTATTTTAAAGAAAATTGAACGCTATGTTATTGTAAATGCTATATCATTATACAAAGAGCTCATGATACTCAGATTGGCACATCTGAAAGATATTCCATTCTGGTCTCATATATGATATTATATATTTACAAATTTCGATAGCATAGCTAATTTGCTTCTACGATTTGTCTGAACCTTTTCAAAACAGACAAATGAAACGAGTAAAATAAAATAGGATCACAATATACAGATTGTGTTTTTTCTGGAAATTATCTCTATTTATATTCAAGACGCAGCTATTCAAAATAACCATGTACTACCTGAGTTACCTGGTAAGGATGAAGAATGAGAGCTATCCGAAATTTTTTTGAAATCGCAACTTCTGCAAGATTTGAATATTCATTCTAATGTTTTATGCCGAATTACAAAGACTTTATTATTCTAACTATGAAAATAGCGTTAGAAATTCAAAATACATTTTAGAAAATATATGTTTTGCTAAAAGAATATTATCGAAAGACTAGTTATAGAAAGCAATAAACTCACCTCCTTGATCTTTTGCCTAAAAAAATATAAAAAAAATATTAGTATAAAAAATTAGTGCCCCCCAGAGTTAGTTGATTATTAGTAAAAATTATTAATATTATAAAAGCTATATCGATCAATCAATTTAAGAGTAATATTTTTGCAAATAATTTTTAAACTTGACTTTATTACATTGGTCATAATTGAAATAACGATTTTAATTTCTTATTGATGCGTTATTTTAGAAATGACTTTACATTCAAATATTCTCATTGACAATCTTCTATTTCAATGCTTTCTGAACTTAGTTTTTAGATAATCACTGAATTTAATCAAATTATAATCCTGTACAAGTGGCATCACTTGGCAATAAATCTAAAAAAAAGATTTTGAAATTCCAAAAATTTACATTGATGAATTATTAAAAAAAGGAAATAGGATATAATTACAAAATAATTTATACTTTATAGCAAATTATTAAAAATGATTTTTGCTAAATTAATTAATATAATTGTTTATTTTTTAAATTGATTTCAAATTTAAATACTTTAGCTAAATTCATATTCAGAATTTAATTGGAAATTAAATTACAAACATTAATATAAGTTAAGAGATCCTTTTTAATTTTCAACTGTTAATTTTTATTCACATTTTTTTGTTAATTAAACTGCTGTAACTTCCAAATAATTTCAGATATGTCAGTGTTATTTCACACACAAAAAATGCCGTGACGAATAATAATGAAAGATATAATAATGAACAGGAATAGAATGAACAATAATAATAATGTTTCGTAATAAATGAACAGAGCATTGGAATGTATATCAAAACTTCTTATCTTCAGGAAATTATGAACGAAAGGATAAATACATATAGCCTTTAAATTACAAAATACTTTAAATGGAGCGTCTAAAAGCATATTAAAACATATTTAATATTTTTAAGTATTTGATTTTAACTTGAATAACGGGTAAAAAATAAATTGTATTAAGACGTATTTACCACGATATGAGAAAATTTATTCGAAGTTATGAATTTATTTATTGGTTGCTATAATTTTATTTATAAATGTAAATAAGACATTCGAAGATACCACAAAAATTTGAAACAGCCATTAATCTAAAGAGTCCGTATTTTACAAATTGATAAGGAGCCATTATATTATTTCGAAGATATTACAGAGGTCTGAAATAACCATTAATCTAAGGAGTAACTAATTTATAAAGTGTAAAATTGTTTAAATAAAACTATAATTTTTAATTGTAGAATAGAAAACTTAGGATATTTAAAGATTGTCTTTATCCAAAATTTAATTAAAAAATTTAATTGTATAATTAATTTAATTTAGTGGAGCATTATCAGTTTATAACGCGTTTATGTTGTTTCTAAAAAGCTTTGAATAGATCTTGAGTATTGCGGCATCTTCATTTCAACATTTAATATCAAAAATATATTTTAAAAGGTAACTTGTTTTGTGCAAATAAGATTGAAAACAATAATTTAAACCCCTATTACTATTTTTGAATATTTATTTAGAACTATTTTTGAAAAATAAGCTCCAATTTTAGTTTTGATTATTTTTTTTTCTTCAAAAGATGTTACATGGTTCAATCTAAGTGGTTGTAAGCTGTACACCGTAAAGGGGAAAGCTGATAGTGCTATTTCAAATTATGCTCCAATATTAGAATGGTGCCATTTTTATACCATCTTATAAATTCTTAGGTAGATAGAAAAATGTTATTTGTACTGTTTCAATACTATTTATAAAGAAAGGGTTAAATAGGGTAGACTTACTATTGTTTGTCTGAGCTTAAGATATTTTTTATAATAAACACCAGGAATCGATAAACCGTAGGCGTCATTTGCTGGCTTTAACTGATCACTGCTTCCTGTCATATCTAGTTTACCTATAACATCGTAAAAGGGGCGAATTACTTTTTGAACTTCCGCGTAGAGATTTCCAACCTAAAGAGGATAAAAAATCCATTGAATTTTATTCGAAACATTACATTTAATGTATAATGAAGGATTTTACTGAAAATTATGCAATAAATTAACATATTGAACAAAAATTAAGTTATGTTCAAGAATCCAAAGAATAAATTTATTGTATATTCTTATAATTAGTTAAGGAAAAATTAAAGAATCTTAACTAGAGAAGATGCTATAATTGTTTCAAAATTAATTGATTACAAATGTGTAATAGAGAACATTAAACTAACCATCTGAAAGCCATATGAAAAAATCTGAACTATCGGACTACACTAATGGTACACTGACATGAACTATGTTGAGCCCCAATGCCCATCACCTATGTTGGGCCCTAATGGCAGAATGGTATAACCCTTCCCTAAGGAAGTTCGTCCTGTCATCGATGGGAGGAGCCAGACCCTCACTTTTTCTGTACTCATCTGAGTGGCTAGAGCAAAACACTATGGCGAAATCTTCTCATCCTCAATTGCGAGGTGTCCCTGGGGAGATAATCTTCTATATCTATATCTATACTTATAATAAATGTGTGTGTGTGTGTCTGCGTGCGTGTGTTTGTGTGTTGGTGCTCTACAGGCCAGACCATTGGACCTACAGCTACCAAATTTGGTACATGTATACCTTGGAGGTCGGGAATGTGCCCCTCGGAGCCCTTTTTTCGCATTTTTAATTAGAATTTGAATTAATTAAAATCTAAGCGAAATTTAGACGTTTTTTGCTATAACTTACGAAAATATTATTACACAAAGCTGATTTTTACATCAAATTAAAGATTAAAAAATTATCTTTCAAATGATGCCAGTATTTTAATATTTAACAACGAATTTTTAAAGAAATTTTAATCTTTTAAACCTTACACCGGAAATGAAACAGAACTAAGCTGATTCATTCAGTAAATTATAACATCAGCAATTTGAAATAAATATATCAAGAACCGATCAACAGAACAAAGTTTATTCGACAATTAATCATCAAAGCAAAATAAATAATCAGGCATATTAGTTACGCATAAAATACTGAAAATTTGGACGTTTTTCTGCTATAAATTCCGAAACTATTATTGCACAATGCTGATTTTTACATCAAGTTAAAGATAAAAAACGAGCTTTCTAATGGTACCAGTTTTTTAACATTTAACTTAAAATTCTATTTTTAAAGAAATTTTTTAAACATATTTTTAAATAATATATTTCAGACAAAACAATAAAATTTTAAAACAAACTATAAATAATGAACGAGCAAAGGGAAAAAATAGCTTTTATTAAACTGTTGTCATCATGCTGACAGAAGCTCAAATTAAAAAATTAATTAACTATGACTGCAAATTAAACTGAAAAAAAAAATGCAACTTTCAACACGTGATTGGGTGAAATTAGATAAATATTAAATGTTATGTTTTCTAAAAAATAAATACAAGACAAAGGTTTCTATGCAATTTCTATTTTCATTTGCAATATCTACATCATTATTTTTGTAAATCCGCATTTTGTTTACGGTAAACCTGTTTAACTTTATACAGAATGCGCATTCAAATTCGTGTCAAATGGCTAATTTGTAAATCATTAGTAACAGGCGTGCATATTCTTATCTACTGTAAACTTGGTCTAAATAATTACAATAATAATAATAATTACATTTAATGTAACTTGAAACAAAAAATGTATTGATGAATAACTCTTAGATTTTTTCATACTTTGCTCTGTGAGTCATATAGAACAAACTATTTTTACGAATATTTTAAGCAAAGTTACGAATACTTCAAGAATGTTGCATCAATCAGTCTTCAAAGCAATCATTAAAATTGACTGATTTATATAAAAAAGGAATATTATTATTAAAAAGTGCTCGTTTAGATCGTTTCGTCCACCATTTAAAAATATATTTACCATTTCAGGCCAATGAATGTCTAGAATTACTCCAAGTCTGATAATCAAATGAATATGTGTTTGCTTATGTGAATGAATGTGTGTATGTGCATGTGTTCATTAATGCTCTACACACCAGACCATATGATCTAGAGATACGTCACTTAGTATATGCATATTTACTTTGGAGGATGAAAAAGCATATCTAGAAGGATTTTTTTAAAACTTTAATTAAAATTACTCTAACATTCGGAAATTTTTCTGCGGTAACTTCCAAAAATATTACAGTTTAAATGTTTTTTTAAAAATTATTTTAAAAAGGACTTTTTTTCATTAATATCGATGTTTAAAGGCATAAATTCAGTTTTTAATTTTAATGAATTAAAAAATATAATCATATTTTATAACAATTAATTTCTTACAAAATGAAAGTAGATTTTAACTTGCAAGAGCACGTTATGAATGTACCAGTGATTGCCGTCCTTTTGACAAAAACTGAATAGTTAAATTAACTCTTATTGCAAAATAAACCGAGAAAAGTGTGATGTTCAGAACGTGTTTAAAAAGAAACGTAATGTTATGGAACAAATATAAAATGTGATATTTTCCACATGATTTCATGACAACTTATTGCGAGTCAATGAGTTTTATAGTGCAATGAACAAATAATCGTAAGGCTTCTATAATAATATGAGTTACGTGACTTTCGAAGTTTAAGTATATCTGGCAGAGAAATTATAATGATAACAAGGCACATAAGTATTTAATTGGAAATTCTAGACTCTTTACTCTTGGCGTACCAGCTGGTAGCCAAAGGCGGCTAGTATATAATAAAGAAGTAATAACTTCTCAATGTGTTATAATTTCGCTTTTACATGTGCTCAAAATTGCTATACGCAAGTAAGCCATCATTAATCTGTAGCTCTCTAAAATATTTTTTTTTCATAATAAATTAGGAAAAAGCAGAATTTGGATTTTCTACCATTGTTTTGTATATTTGCAAATTGGTTGCACTATAATCCGACTCTTGCAGTGGTTTCCAGAAGGAGTGACTGGGGTACTGGGAAAACAAATCACTCACTGCATTTGGAAGTCAATGGTTTTGGGACAAGGCATTAAATGACCACTCTAATTTTAGATTTATATTTTGTTATATTTATTGCATATATACTTTTTAATATTTATATATACTTTTGTTTACTTCGTGTCGTAGATTTTGATGAGAAAGCATATCTTTTTTTTAAAAAAGGAATTTCCAATCGCTCGTTTTTCCGTTTATACATAAATCTTTGGGTGATAACTGCCATATAATTGAGGAACTAATGTATTTCAAAACCTTTATTTTCATATGTTATATCCTTTTGTAAATTTATTAATTTATATATATTTTAGTACCAAAAAATAAAAAAAAAGTTTGAATAGTTTATTTGAAGGCTAGATTTTCTGGGTAGTAAGTAACATAAAAGGATAAAGGATATTTATGTATATTTATTACCGAATATTAATATAGATTAATTAATAAATAAAAAGCTATGCGTTAATTTAAATCACAATTTGAAAGGGCACAAATTGGTTGGCATGGTGACCGACGTCTAGTTATTTCAATATCATTGCGGCTATCGTTGATGACCAACTAAACAAACTGAATTTTGATATATTCAGTACTGTCTGGTTCACAAGTTATCATTACATATAAATAAAAAAAATATTAGTGTAAAATATAAACATGTGCTTTTTAATTTCGTTATGAATCTGGTTGATTTAATAAATAATATGAAATTAAACGAATATCGATCACCTGCTTTTCTTGCTCTGAAGTGAGAGGTCTGGTCGTTTTCATCCAGTCAGCTATGGCACTCTTAGTGTTTAAAAGATCGTCAAACTTTTGCTCAAATGAATCCAAATTAGCTTCAAGTACCCTGGAAAGGACAATTAATGATGACTCTTTCTTTTCTTTATGATAAAGGAAAAATTATAAATATGCTAAATGATTATTTCCGATATCTTTCAGTGGTGAGAAGGAGAAAAAAAAGGGCTTATTAAAGAGATTCTAGATTAAAAATATTCAGTACACTCTGAAGTATCATGTTAGCTACTGTCCGGCCTGACTTTTTATAAGCTAAAAACTTTTAGTTTTGAATCTTATCTTAATGTTAACTGTTCATATTTCTGTATCATGTATTTGTGAAAAATAATTTAATAGGAATCAAATTTTCTTATGAATTAGGCTTAAGATTAATGTTAATATTATGTTTTAGTTCCCAGCATTTAAGTCAGACATTACAGAATTAACGTTAATATGTGAACATTTTATATCCTTTAACTTACTTATAAGTTCTTGAAATGTGTATTGGACTATATATATTTACTACCAGTACAAAGCCTTCAATTTTAACTCGAACACGTTACCGGCAACGGCTTCTATGATTCACCAGGCCTCGGTCGTGAATCGTATTCGCGGCTTGAAATAAATAGAAGGCTTAGTACTCCGTAAGAAGTGAGAAAATTTATATTATAAAACTGAGTTTTGGTTTATAAACAGAGTTCATAGCAAAGAAATGAGTTCACAGAGTTCTGACATAGCTGACTTTTTTGTTATTCGGCTTGCTCTTCCGCCACTTAAAGCTGGATACTTGGCAGTGCACTTTATTATTTCTTGCTTCCGTCTTATTATTCAGGCTAATTATTTATTTTTAAAAGGTATTTCTATTTCATTTAAAGTTGAATGTTTTTTGTTCCATATTTGAAAACCCCCTAAGTATATATGAAAAACTAAATATATATTTCTTTCTTTCAGATTACAGTAAGTTACATTGTCAAAAGAAATGTCAACAAATTTTCCTTTTAAAAAGACGTAAACGATTTGATATTATTAAAACAAAATGAAAATACAGTCTCGGGTTACTTTTAATTCAACATTCTAACGACTCTTATATCACTTTTATGTTTCAATACAATATTCAATAAATTAATTGTATTGTAACAGGGTTTGAATGCATATTAAAATGTCTGATTTTAGATTATTGTAACTTGAGAGTTTTCTGTAAATTGCCTTAATCTAAATCTTTGTACTTTGATATATTTTTAATGAAAATATTTGGTGAAAGTGAAAAAAAATATTAGATGAAAATATTACGTATATTTGATGAAAATATTTTCTTCGTATTATGATACAATAAGACTACTTGAGATGTACACTGCAATTTTACTATGAATCGTAAGTTTTGCTAAGTAGAAATTTTTAGAATGTTTCAATGATGATCTTTGATTGTTAGTTTCACTTAAAATAAAGAAGCCATGATTTGGTTTTATAACAATAAAGAAACGATTAGAGTTTAAAGATATTTATAAATAAACACAGGTAAAATAAAAAAGAAGAAAGAAAAGCAGTAATCTAACAATCATATTTATAAAAAAAGCTTACAATCTTCATTTCAGATAAAAAAATTACAGATGAAGAAATAAAGGTAAATATAAATTTGTACCTGTTTCTTAATTTATCTGTTCTAGATGGATCAAGGTAACTTAGTGGCCACAATTCCATTTTGATAGGGATGCCTCTTCCACCATTGAAACTTTTTAAATCATCAGGAAAATTCTTTATGGTTTCTTTCAAAGTTTCCATATCATTTGGAGCTTTGCCTAGAGGTATAGAGCTAAACACTTTGATTTGAGTGCTCTCTACAGTCTTAGCAACATCTTTCATATATTCACCACTGACTGAAAATTCACAAATAATTTATTAGAAAATTTTCAATCACTAAAAAAGAACAATGAAATTTTCAGCAAGAAAATTAAAACAAAACAAAGAATAATATATTTTTTAAATATTTTGCAAATTTATCTGGAAGAGAATATTCATGAATGTATCAAGTATCTGGGAGAGAATAATCATAATAACTAAAATTGAATGACTGATCCACCGTGACAGCAACGCTGATGGGAACTATGATTGAGTCTTAAAGGGTATCACCAGTTACGGACAAGCTTTCTTGGGGAAAATACGTCCTGTCATTGGCAGGAGGTAACCAATCCCCCACTATTTCTGTTACCTCTTGGGTGAAGAGAACCGACCATCGTGCAGGAAGCTTCTCATCGTCATTACTGGAGAAACAGTTTCCCAGGTGGGAAACTGTTTCGATAAAATATGTTAAAGTTGAAAGCTTATGCATATCTAAAATAACGTATAAATTAATACATTTAACAAATTTTAAGATGTAAAAAGAAAAAAAAAACCCACACACAGACACCTTAGCTTATCTATTAAAATTATAATTATCAAGATAAGTTGCTCTTTTTCCTGTTACATTTTAATCATCCTTTATAACTTCATGAAACTTCAACTTTTCATAAAAGTAAGTACTTATTAGGAATGTCAAAAGGGTAACTGTGATAAATTCATACCTTCAACACCAAGATCGAAGATTTCAAGTCTTCCCCCTACATCGACAGCAGCCTTGATTCTTTGCTTGTCTCGAGTGCTGTTGCACTCCAGACGTAAGGCCACGATTAATTCTCCGCCGTACGTGATGCTCCGGACGAAGTGCGTGCCCACAGCGTCTCCCAAGGTCTTCCAGAAGTCGTGAGGCTTTGCATAGGCAGGCAATTGCTCTGTCACCTGAAAAGGCATTTTTTTAATGGCCATCTTTCTTCCGAGAGAAGCGAAAGATAAATTGCAGTGGCATTTTAGTGGTTAGATACTTTAAATGATTTTTTCCCTCATGTGTAATACATGATAGATTTGGGAAATTAAAACTGACTTTTTGAAGATTTTTTTTTATTAATGAAACTTATTTATAGAAACATTTTTATTTATCTTGAGAAATGATATTAGGATATCCCTAGGAATGTTAACAGATGATGAGTTTATATATGTACTTTCCCTAAATTACAGATCTAATTCAGAGCGACTCAAACATATGGTAATAAAATAGTCCTACAAAATATTAAAAAAAGTTATCAAGAGTATACTTCTTACAACTTGGAAACGTTTTACATGGATTTTTGTTCACTTAACTGATATCTTTTTTTAAGGTTAAAGGAGAGTACTGTTTATTTCAGAAAATACTACCTATCACTTATGGGCTATTTTGTATCTCTAGGCGGTTATGAGGAATAAGCACAAAAACACTTATTATTAATTAAGAATTCTTCAGAAATATACAAACATAAATGCCTATTTGGCAGTGGAGTTTATATTTTTTTAAGCATACTACATCCATAAGCAAAGGCAAAACTCTAGAAACTACAAACGTAATTTTTATGTGAATTGCCTATTTAAATGATTTTTATATATTCAAGCAGTTAATTCTTATGAACAAAATAAAATTTTCATAACTGTATTAAAAAATAAGTTAAATAATTACTAAAAAATGTTGAAGAAGAAAAGTTAATCAAAAGAATATCAGACTTGAAATCAGTCTTGATGCAAAAAAT
The DNA here is from genome assembly GCA_026543055.1 of Argiope trifasciata. Taxonomy (NCBI): domain Eukaryota; kingdom Metazoa; phylum Arthropoda; class Arachnida; order Araneae; family Araneidae; genus Argiope; species Argiope trifasciata. The sequence continues at coordinate 2,251,063 of JAPMOQ010020905.1, forward strand.
AATATGATTATCCAAGATACAAATTTTCTTTACTTTCCAAAGAGCATACTCAAAGTATACGGTACACATCAACAATGCTGTTGTCACAGAAACAGGAAGATTTTTATAATATGTTTAAAACATTCCAGAAAATTAAGTAATGGAAAAAATCTTTCCTACATAAGATTTAGGAACATTTTTCCTTTCTTCTTTCATTTCAACTTTATTATGAAGCAATCGAATTTAGATTAACTTTGCATAAAAGCGCAAAAAGTTTCGTTTCCTGAAAACAGACAATAATATATGAAAAGAACTTAAAAAAAAAACACTGGATTGCCTTCTCTGGCAGAAATAAACTTACAAGTGATATAACATACCCTAGCGGAATCTAATTTCGATGTCGAGAATCTACTATCAATCAATCAAAGACCTTTGAAACGTTTTATATTAACATATGATCAATTAATATTAAAATATTACCAATTTTCTTCAGGAAGAAATAAGAGTTTTGATGTTTGTTCATTTCTTCACAATAAATAGAGCAGACATGATTCCACATTCAGATTCCAAATCCTTTGTTTTTAAAGAAAAATTCTTAAATTTGGAAATTTTTGTGTGTCTTTAAATGTAAAATTGCAGAAATAAGATCGAAATGATTTAGAAAATCTTTTACTTTGAGAAATTAATCAACAATTTTCACTGTACGATATTCTTAAAGCAGAAATATGTATGCGAGAAAAGGAATATAAAGCATAGTTATAACCGGATGTTGGATAAGAGCCATCTCTAATGTACTTGTGATGAGGCAAAATTATTTCTTTTAAAATCTTAAGTTAATAAAATGTTTAAATTAATTGGAAATTTATATTTTTAGTAAGTATTGTTTTATATAATATGCCCTGCAGTTTTTAATTTCTTAGTGCAAATTATAATTATTAGGCTCAGTGTAAAGTAATAAATCCTAAATTTATAAGATAGTAATTGATAAGATCCTATAAGAATGAAGTTTTAGCAATTTTTTCCTATTTAATTATAAGGAAGTTTATTCTTGGTGCCTATAAAATTTCTATTATTATTGTACATAAATAGGAAAAAATGAAAAACACTTTTAGAATAATGAATTTTCTTAAAAACTGAGCATAAGATTAGAAGAATACAATTTTAAATGTATTGCAAGTTAAAACATCAAAATCAAATAATTGATTAACGATTAAGTGTATGGATTAAGACGTTAGAAAACCAATAGTTTAAAAGCAGTGGGGGAAACAGTGGAAAGGAATCAAATCAGGAAAATTCATTCACACAAGAACGTAGTCTTAAAAATACGAACCGTTAGGTAAGTAGCCTTCACAGCTACTTCCACAGTATTCTCACGATTGTACTTGTCTGACAAGTAAGCGCCCGATGCGCCAGCTTTAAATAATCCTCCTTTGACATTCAAAGAGAACGAACCGTCCACGTCAAGAAGATCTCTCGACTCCACAGCATTGTCCACTATCTTGTAAGATGTCTCTGTCACTGGACTTTGAATGATCTAATAAAAGGAAGATGCGATGATGTGAGTGTGGATAAATATCACCTTTAAGTTTACACATCGTAAGCGATTTTAAAATTTGCAACACGGCGTGTTCTCATCTATTTAAATTAATGATAGCGAGAAAATGATTACATTTTGATTTTGAATTTAATTTTCTTGCTGTATTTTTTTCTTTATCAAAATAAAACATGTCAAGTAATTCAAGTTAAATTCAGTTTTGTGAATTTTTTAAATTTTGCAGAGAAAAACTAATGTGTCAATGAGGTAAATGTAAACAATTACACAGTTAATGATTTTGTACTTTAAATGATAAATCGTCTATAAATCAATAATGTTGCAAAAATTAAAAATTTTGGAATGAATGCCATAACTATTTTATGTTGTCACAAAATCTTTTTTTTATATCAAACAGCCCTTCTTGAATTCCAGTACAACCTTAACTTCTGTTTTAAAGAATTATCTTTATTTATTGTTAATTTAGTTTTAATTATCTCAACTAATCGCAATTTTTACATTTATGCAATTGAGAACTTAATGTTAAAATATCTAAAAGCAATGCTGGAGATTATTAGCGAAATCTGGAGAGTAAATAGCAGATAAAAGAATTAGTGTTAAAAAATTAGCTACCGGTTATTGCGGAACGGATTAAGTTATATATATATATATATATCAGATTTATAGTAATCTGTATTGAATAGTGCCTAGGTGTGACGTCAGAGGTCCCAGGATTTGGCGACAAAATGGATAATACCCGAAACATTGAGAATTTTCCCGATACGTCCTTTAGGAGCCGAGATACATCCAGAAGGATGCTGATTGGTACAGAAGGCTTTTAGCCCCGTCTTCCGTCACCATATAAGACAGCCACTCTGCGGGGATCAATTGAAAAGACAAGAAACGCTAAAGAAGAATCGTCGAACTAGTAATGTCTGGTGTTCAATTGAGAAGACAAGCTGAACGGTCAGTTGGTGCAATCGAGATGTAGCCCGGTCTGGTGTAGAATCAAGAAGATCTGAATAGAGAGAGGTCTTGAAGAGGATTCCGAGAAGAGCGGCAGAGTTAAATCGTGAAGACCTGAGCTGAGAGGTCATGGAAGCTGAACGCAGTACGGCAGCGGTTGACCGTGTAGACCTAAATAGAGATGTCTTGAACTGAAGAGTCCTGAACGGAGGACTGCTGTGTGGATGATTCTGACGAAGCTTGTATTGTGTGTCATAGCCCGTTGTGTCGTTGTCGGGAACTGAGCTGTCCTGAACTGAGGAGTGGTCCCGTTGTGCTAAGTAGTGAGTCGGCAGCTAAGACAAGAAGAGTCAGAAGAGTAGTTTCAGCCTGTTCCGGAGAAACATACTTGAGTATAGACAGAATCCCTTAAAGAATCCCTCTCCTGCTGAATCTCGTCTGGCCGCTTTGTGAGCTGTGGACGCTGTTACTACGGAATTTCTGCCTGTGGACTAGTGCTACTATTGTGGATTATTATCTGCAATCCTGTATGTTCGTCTCGGTTGTTTATAGCTATCTCCTGTACATAGTTATGTTGTAAATATTTGTCGTCTTTGTGATGTCCTATCTTCGTCCTGTAAATAAACGTCGTCTGTGTTGTGTCATCTATTGAAGGACTGATCATTGCGTGTGCTCATCTGTTCTCACACCGTACACACGCACTATACAGGTGAACGAACCCGACTGATTAGTATAGAAGATCCGTAACATTTAAAAAAATGTGTAGTTAATGACACTTGTTAATACAGTTTCTTCAAATATTAACTCTTTAATTAAATTTGATTCAATTTTATTGTTTCAAATAGAGTTTTAGCAGTTTGGGATGCAATTTTAATTCAACAGGCTCAATCGATAAAATTTGGCATATTTCTTGTGATGAACGCATGTTCAATTCTTGCAAAAATCAGTACTTTTTTAATACTTAATAATTTTTGTGATAATTATTTAATAAAAAGTAAAGAAAATTAAAATTTTCCTTGTTGACCTAAACAGTAATTGAATTAATTTTTTTTATATTACTTGTTTCTATGTAGGATTCCAGTTTCAACTCAGTTGAAATCGGATTCACAATTACTCATTATACGTGCATCACATAAGTTTGAAAAAATATTTTTAATTTGAAAGTTAATTCTTTCTCTTTGATTAGCAAAACATTCAGTTTTAATCCTAATTGTTTAATTAACCAATTCCGGATAACTGTAAAGATGTAAGTAATTTATGTAATCTATTTTTGCATCCTATATTTTTGGAGCATTCACTGCAGATCTTCGGAACCGAAATTTTGAATAAAATTGGTATCTCTCATTTTTTTTATGGATTTAATAGGAATTTTTAAAAATTTATCAAAAATTTAAAATTTTTCATACCATTTTTTTGTTTTTAAAAATTTAAGAAACTGAGTGCTTTTAGTTTTTGTGCATAATTAAGTATTATTCTATATTTAAAGAACGTACTAAAAATATCTCGGAGATTTATTTATTTAATTATTTTAAAATTGATTTTCGATTCCTTTGCTTATGGTCTTTTTAATTAAAAAAAACCCTAGTAAAAATATTTGAAAGCTGTCATGAAAGTCGAGATAAATATTATCAGCGAATTACAATACTTTTGAGATAATATTTTTATTTCCTCATATGCTCTCCAAGTATTTAAAGACAAATTAATGTATTTGCCAAAAAATTTGAATTTAAGATTTTCACAGATTTTTAATTTCAGATTTTATTGAGTCCAAAAAACTCCATTTTTTAGAATTACTTCTGTTTGCTAACTAAAAACGTTTTGAACCGGTCTGATGGAAG